>JAWNND010000079.1:0-240914 GCA_035043265.1 Drosophila testacea | reverse complement strand
TAAAATATGCAACAAGTAAAAAGGTAAGCAATAATAAAAGCAAGAAAAATTGGTAACATTGAACCAGGGCTCAAACCCGAACCTTGGGTTCAGGGGCTCCTTAAACCGGTCCGCGAACCGAACCTTAATCTTAATTAAGGGTTCGAACATTATTGTATTAAATTCTGTTTATAATATTCTGGCAACGCTACGCGGCTGTCAGTTTGTATAGTCGTCTCGGTTGCACTTGCAGTGGGCGAGCCATCGATCACTCTCACGCACTCGCAAAAGAACAGTTACTACTTTTTCACTGGAAGTAATTTTGGGACGTAGGCTTTTGTTTAACGTACGCTCGTTCACTTATTGAAGACCACACGCATTTAGCGCAAAGTGATTTTAAAATATTATAAAATAACCCGCAAGCACGCTTAGAGGTTATACCTCGTGGAAGCTATATCGATATATTATCTATATAGTGCAACTGGAATCAAGTGATAGTTTGTGGCACTGTTTAAGTGCGTTATTCTAATGCTGCTGTGTCCGCAGCAGCAGCAGGAATTCTGCAGTGGGACAGCCGGCCGATCTGCATCTTGGCGCTTTCGCGCTTTCATCTCTATAATAATCTAGCATCGGTCGGCTGTGTTTTTCCTTGCAAGGAGAATTCTTGTCTGTAACCCAACTTTGGCCAGAGACTGCAACATACCCCGTTACGGTCACATAACCTGCAGCCGTACATAACCTGCAGCCGGACATAACCTGTACTGTCCCTTGGTCCACCTTCCAAGAAGTGTCTGCACTTGTAACTTGCTGGGCATAGCGCGACGTAGGGTGCTCTATTTTAGAGGGACAGAAAGTCGGCTGGCAGCAAGAAAGCAAGTGAGCAGCAGGGAAAGCATCGCCAATGTTGTTCTTCATTCTGAGGCATCAGCGTACGAGTCTGCATACCCGTCTGAGGAAACGACAGGGTATAGCAGATCGCACTTAGCGAAAAGGAAGCAGCAGGAGCGAGAGAGCAGATCATCGTACTGTGAGAGCACGGTATTGCCAACGCAGTGCATTGCCTTCCGTAGTGACGGGAGAGCGCAATCAGCTGTTGTTCGGCAAATTAATTTGCATTAAGCATTTAAATTATTTGAAAATGCCATCGTAAGAAGCAGAAGCGAATCACCGTTTCATAATATTTGCATATCTACATTAACAGCAAACAGCAACAACAACACATAGATCACATCATCTGCTTCTTCGATGGGTCCACCGAACCTGCATCGATGGATAAATTCGTGAGTAAATAACACTCTAATTGTGAGTACAGCTTGCTTATGGCAAGATATTTTGGTACGTTTGTAAAGATTTAAACGGTTATCGCTCCCTGTTTTGTAAATGAATAAAACAAAGTCAGGCATTTAATAGTAATTCTTGCTTTTGAAATCGCGGAAGCGTCATGAGTTCATATTTGAATCATGTTTTAAATATCGGAAGATTGTTTGAGTAGAATAATAACTATTGGTCGATCGCTGAAGTAAATTTGTCAAGGGGTCACCGCAAAATATAACATGTGTTACCGCGGTCGGGAGGGTAAAGAATAGGGGACGAATAACATCCATGTCACCCTAGCCTCTGACTTCTCCACTCTATCGTTTGTCATCATTTCCTATCATTTCCTGTTACCCCAAATAGTGAGCTGTTTAGAAATACACATGTTTGTGAAATTGAGTCGAAAAATGAAAGATAAAATTTGGGCTTGTAAAAGTAAATTACTTAAGTGCACTCACATGATGAGTACGTGAATGAATGAATAAATCAGATGAATGAACAAAATTAATTTCTTACCTATTCAAATAGTAAATGCTTTAGATTCTCTCGGCGTTTCTTTGGCCTTGCCTTTTGTAGCTGCCACTTTCTAGCATTTTCAGGTCTTCTCTTTCTCTTGCTCCTTTTGCATCTCTATTTTTTACTCTTTGCATGTGATTTTTTTTGCTTCTGTCTTTTGCCGTGTAAAAAGTTTGGCCACAGTTTTTCATGCTGGTGCGTGTTATCTTGTTAAAGCAAAACTTCAACTTTGCCAACTCGCCTTTACATAGATATGTCTGCCACTCCGTTGCTTACTATCTTTCTCCCACTATCTCCCTCTCTCTCTCCCAGTTGTCGTTGCACATCAACAAATGGCTTGACTGCTTTTGGCTTGGCGTTTGTCTGGAACATATCAAACGCAACATTTTGCGCCAATAGTCCCAAACCCTAAGACACCAGGAGAAGATACGTGTAAAGAGAAGAAGCGAAGTGAAGAAAACAGAAGCTAAAAGAAACGAAGAGAAGTGTAACCCAACTGAGGCACAAAAACAACATAAATTTCTAGTTAAGTAAGTGTTTAAAAGCAGGATGTAGCCGACTGTAGAGGGAATGTAGTTTCTGATAAACGATGCACAGTTGTTGTAATGCTGCCAAGGTACCAACAATAGGTTCTGATACCCTCACAGCGAGTCTAATGAATTTAATATTTAATTGGTAACATTGAAATAATATAGTAGTTTTGAAAAATGTTCGATTGAACTTTATTATTTAGTTGAACTTTACAAAAGTCTAGATTAAACTCTTTGATACTCTAACAGCATGATTAACCTCCAGAGTCTGTATCATTTTGTTGGAGTTTATAAGAGCACACTCTTTTATACACAATTAAAGTATGGTAGTATCACATGACACTTTGGGTAAGATATCATAGACAAGTAGTAGTAGTAGTCTAGCATTTTGAAATTATTTTAATTTTTCTAATCTTAATACTCAAGATGGGTTAAAAAGATTTTAAAAGGTTTACGGACTACCTTTAATTTCATTCTTGTATTCTTTTCTATATACTGACATCGTCTGCCTTGGTTAGAGTATTTGTCCGTCAGCTTTGTTTCGCAGTCCTTTCGCAGCTGCTTCAGTTTTTGGCTTGAAATATGCAAAAGTGCAAAGCGTCAGAGAAAACTTTGACGCTTTTCTGGTCAAAATTTGACTTGCACTGCAGTTGAAGTTTTCCTTGATGGCCCCAACTTGGCCGCTTAGCGTGAAAAACAAATAAAGTGGGTGGCTGATAGAACCCCGGGGGTATGGCCCCTTGGTTGGTAATGTAAGTCAGCGAGAGAGAAAGAGAGAGAGAGGGAGAGTCAAAGCTTAAATTCTTAACTGGCCAGCGAGGACAAGGACAAATCCGCAAGTAATCCGCAGTTCACCGTTTGCAGTTCGAACATTTGCAGTTTTTGGGGGCAAGCGATAAGCAGAAAACAGAAATGCCCGCAGCTGGCAGACCTGCAACAGACCCCAGATATTCTGGATATCTAAAAGACCAGAAAAATGTTTTCTACAGCAACTCAAACACACGCACACACACATACACACACACAGACAGAGAAGCAGAAATCAAATGAAAAACTTTCTTGCAGTCAGGTAAAAATTGCTGAGCGGCTGCTGTTGAACTTTTCGCCTTTCACAGTGCTGAGTTTTCTGCTGAAATGGCTGGAAAACGAAGAAAAGACGTACATCTCCCTATTTCTCCCCTCCATCCATCCCTTCTCCAGTTATAACTTGTAGTAGCCGGTGGAGAGGGAGAGAGGGTAGCCGCACGTGCAAACACATGCGTTAAATGGGCGGCCATTTTGGTACGTGCACTTCCGCTATGCAGGCTAAACTTCCGCTCGATGCTGACTGACTGACGGCACCTGAGATGCCACCTGAGAGCTGCAGTTGTGGTAAGACTGTGGCAAGAGTGTGTGCCAGGGTTTGGGCCAGGCCCAAAAGGCATACATGCTGTAAATTTGCCTGTGATGCGCCCAAATGTTGTTAAAATGCTTTTAATCAAATTAATGTAAATATTAGCGCATTTAGGTATGGCCAAGGGGAGAGATGGAGACTGAAGTGGCAAGTACATGATTAAGCAGATTTAAGTCAGAATAAGGGCAACTGCAAAAGGGGCAAGTGCAAAAGAGGCAAGACGTTCAAAATTGCGGACCACATATTGCAGTTCTCAATAATATTGCAGGCTGCTCATTACACTTTCAATTGAATAATGCAGATAGTTATAGGCAATATATAACAATGATTTTCCAATTAGGCAGGCAACCTATTACAAAACATTTAATTCCTTTTTTTTTACTTATTCCACAAATTTTGCTTATCTAAAATCTATTTAACTGACGGAACTTTTTAATGATTAACAAAAAAGTAGATTGCTATCAACAAATTGTATTACATTTCAAGTTTCCATAATCTTCAATCTATTCGAGTTGTAAAATTACCCTTAGCAACATACCCATGTTAAAATTTCCCATTTTTGGGACAATTTCCCTTTTTAGCTAAATAATGTTTGAAGTTCGAAAAAGCTTTTGCTCACTCAGTGTTGGATGCTCTCCAACAGCCCATACTCTCTCTCTTTCTCTCTCTCGTTCACACGCTCTCATGCTCGTTTCGCTCTCCCAGTTGACTGTTCAGAGCATATCCCGAGAGTTTCTCATTTTTTTCTCTTGACTTCGTCTTTTATCTACTGACCTATAACAGTTTGTAACTGTCAGGTCAGGCATGGAGTTACTTTGCGAATGTTGTGATAGGTTGCGGACTTTCTATTCGTTTGGGACAGGTAGATAATAGTTTTGAAGGGGCTTTCACTAAGTAACTACCAAAATACTATATAATTGAGTCTATTTAACTAGGCTGTTTTAAAGCCTTTCATGAAATAAACTCATTTTAAGCTATTGCAATGTTCTTGTTAAACTCTTTTAAGTAGCTCGAGAGTTATGTAAATAAATGATAGCCATGTATAACAAGTTTAGCAATTACATTTTTGTCAAATAAGCTTTCTTAATATCACCAGAATTTACAAATGGTTAAAGTTATTGGAAAATTAAATTAAAGAGATTTTCAACGATTGAGAGATACATAAATACAACTTAAACTTGTAGACATAACTATGAGCTGAATTATTCATTGGAAAAATATTTTTCTAAGCTAAGAAAATCTAAATTTAGAAATAGTTGCAGTTTAGAAAACAAGAAAATTTCACTCCAATTTATAAAGTAAATTTCTAAATTGTTATAATATTATAGTCAGAAAAGCAATTTACATATCCTCATTGGTATTTTAAAGTAATTTGATAAAAGCGTTGTAAATTAATTTAACATGTATTGCACACTGCTTGTAAATAGCAGCGAAAATTGCAAAGCAAGTGCAATTAGGACAAACCATTGAATTTTTATGGAAAGTATCGAATTCCCTCAAAGTGCACGTCAGTGCGGAAAGACAGTAAACAATTTTTACTAAACATATCTTCTCTGCTACGATATAATATCGATATCCCTATGAGGGCATATGAGAAAGACATACAGATGCATATAGACACGACCAAAGTTTGTTGTAAAGATAGACGAATAGCAAAAGCGACAGACAATTTGAGTTTCCCCACATTGGCTAAATCCGTAAAGCAACCATACACAGATACACTAAAAAATATTGTCTTGATATAAGAAATTCTTTAAAATGAGATTATGGAAAGACAAATATATATATATCGGAAATATTATTCTTAATATTTGTTTTTTGTTTTCGTTTTAATTTGGGGCAGGTTCGGTTCGGTGGTTCGAACCATAGAGTAATATTAAGGTTCGGTTTGCGGAAGCCCCTGAACCAAGGTTCGATTCCGAACCTAAATTTGTATAAATTTTTATATAAATTTGTATTGCTTTTATTATTGCTTCCTTTTTGCTAGTTGCATATTTTATAAGTTCTTTAATTATGTAAGTGTATGTGTCTATAAATTTAACCAAATTCTAAAAGTCAAGTGTGAATATCAAAATCATATATACGCAGAATTGATAAAAGAACTTTTTATAAAACAATTACGCGTTCTTAAAGATTTGTTGAAAAATTATCGATTTTTGTGAAAACAACGTTTTCTACCAAATTATTAACGAAATGCTTTGGCCGACCGCCACAAAGCTAAAAGTTTATAGGCTTGTTATGTATTTATTTAGTGAGCGAACGTTTTCATGAATTTATATGTATATGTATTTTAATCTTAATAAATATAAAAAACGTAAGAGCCGGAAAGGGCCTGATAAGAAAAAAATACAGGTCTGCTCAGGCATTTACATTCGGCAAGGTTTTTTCACGTTGCTAAAAAAAATGTTCTAATTTCAATTCAGAAAAGTTATTAAAAGTAATTGAATTTGCGTTGAACTGATAGTTAAAATATTTAAATGACCAGCTTTATACATGAAACGTTAAAGAATATATGGAAAGTTCAATGTGATTAAATAAATTGAGTTGCCACTTCTTATAACATAGTTCTCAAATAGGCAGAAGACTGTAAATGAGAGAAATAGGGTGACACTGCTTAAATGTATCTGTAAATAACTCAGTTAACTGTTCGATCAGTTAAAATATTATAAATATTATTAATGTTTTAGTAATAATATCTAAAAGTTGCTTATAAGGTATGTTGACATGTTTTTCTTTAGCTAAATGTCATATCACAAAAATATTTAAGAAAAACGAAGTGTGTTTTAATTTGACAACGATCTTATTATATTAAATCATTGAACTACACAGTCCCTGCTTAACTGTATCTGTAAATAGCTCAGTTAACTGTTCGATCATTAAAAATATTATAAATTTTATTTATGTTTTAGTTATAATACGTACAAGTGGTTTATTAGCTCTTGAAATATTATAGCATCATGGAAATTATATTTTAGATACCCATTTATCTGCATCAGTCTAGTTTAGTTGTAGTTATCCATGTTGTAGTTTATTTATTTTTTTTTCTATCTATATGATATGCCTGAACCCCATACGTACTCTTCTTCTTCCCATAAACCCCTCTATGGCCATAATTCACCTGATGGAAGGCAAAAGAAAAAGGTGGAAGGTGAAAAGCCCATTAAACACTTGCCAAATCACACTTACGCCCCATTAGCACACTAAATAAGCGCAAAATGGGAATCGCACCCGCCACCGGACACTGTCCCTCAGCCCTCCCTCTACCACATTTCCTATAGAAAAACCAGTAACCGAATCCCAAACCAAACCAAACCGAACCAACGGCAAGAGCGATGCATGAGCCAAAAACAAAACCAACAAATAACCCGCGGCGAGAGACGCGCTCAACGATACAATGAGGGGGGAATGAAGGAGAAATGGAAATGGGAAATGGAAAACGGGTGAGAGTATTTAATGCTGGGTCACTGACAAAACTAACTGTGTTAGTCTTCTTGTTGTTCTTGTTGTTGTTGACTGTGTTAACCCCTGCTGACCAATAAAGCCGCTTGTGTGATAAACAAGGACAACGACAACGACAACGACAACGACAACGACAAAGTTTTACCAGCAACACATGTCCATGTCCTGAACTCAAATGACCGATGGCCAAAACGAGCAATGACTCGCCTCATCCATATAAAACAAAAGCACAAAGCTGAAATAAAATTAAGCACATTAAAAAATGCTTCACAAATTTACAAATCTCCTCGTGAAGACGAAACAACAAAAAAGGTCAGCAACTATGGGGGGAGAAAAAAAGGGTCATCATATGAAAAATGAGCTACCACTTTGAATATGGCAAAAGGAGTTAAGTTTTTTCTCCCCTTTCTCTGCTCAATTGAGAATAGGGGTTGCCACACATATTAAATTAGCCGGTTGGGCAACCCCTCAATGCTTTGCTTAATTCAGTGTTAGTTTTGGGGTTTTCCCCGTTTTCAGATTTATTTTTTGGCCCAAGCTGCTTTTCATCATAGGTAGCACACTTTTCCTACTAGTTCTCGGCGGTCAAAAAAAAAACAAAAACTAAAACTGTGGAATAAAAAAGAATTACCGTAAACTAACCACCACACAGACAGATAAAAACTTAATTAAAGACTTCATTAACTTTGCTTTTGTTATGGTGTTGTTTGAGCCGAAAGCTATAGATCTTCCTCTTCATCTCTCTCCACCACTATCTCTTTTTCTCGCTTTCTCATTTACTCTACATATTTGTATTCACGGGGCCATTAAGTGCCTGCCCAAAGGCCAGTGATTGTGTACACTTTAAACTGTTGTTTTATTTTATTATTAGTTATTTTCATTTCATTACCTTTTAATTAAGCTTTAAAATAACAGAAACATTATATAAATAAACTTAAAAAATGCGAATTAACAAAATATTTACTCCAATATTCATGGGAGTTCCTAAAGTAATTTACCGAGGGAGAAAGGTACATAGCTTTGCAGGATATATATATAATTTTGCAGAAATTAATAAAAAAATGCTTTCATCTTATGCTTTTTGTAATGTACCGATTTTATTTTTTTAAAAGCAATTTTTAAATGTAGAGTTAATAAAATTAAACAGTTCCTTTGAAAGACAAAAGATTTATTCAGCTGATTTCAATGTATATTTAAGTTATTTTTATGTTTAACAAGTGTTTTGCATTTTATTAATATTCCATTTAGTTAATTTCCTCTCTTTCTATATAAACATACATACATAGATGTACATAATAATTAGTTGGAAAAAGTAAATTAGAAAAGTTCGAAATTAAATAAGTGGATACTTTTTTGATTTAACTATTCTCAACAATTTCAACCACTACTTTAATTTTTGTACTCTCTGTAAATTTTCCTTCCGTTTCAAATTTAAATTTTGCCAATGTTTTTCTCTCGATCCTTCGACCCTGTACACAAATTACGCGTAATAATTTTATTTGCATGTTTTATTTAATTTTTCATGCCACTCTGATTACAAAATTGAATTGACAGCTTAGTTTTATGCGCGTCAGCTACTTGGCAGCAACCATTCCTCATTTTCTCCCGCATTTTCTCTCTCCTACAATTCTAAGAACCCAATGGCCAGGTGGGATAGGCATCTCGCCAACAATTCCCAGTTGCCATACAATTAGCGTGGTCTCAAAGATCTACACGGCAAACCAACACCCCCAACGTCAACCTCCCTTTTTTGCTCCGTTCCTTCCGGAAAGAAATCCCCACAAAAGCCCACGAGCTTCTAATGATGTTCCTCCAACTTTGCCTTGTCTCAACAGTTTCATTTGGTTCGACATCGTCGTTTGCCCTACCAGTGATTGTTGTTTTTCCTTAACCACCCCCACCATCTGACTGTCTCACACTGTCACCCAAAATTTTCTGCCAGAATCATTACCTCCCAAAAGAGGCGAGGAGTTTCGAGCGGTCGACATTGGGCGTAACTTAAATGCGCTTAAAATTAAATCTGATTTCATGAATATTGATTGATTGCTTTCACCTTGAATGAAAATCCGCTTTTGTGCTACTTTTTGTATACTTTCTTCATCTTCTTCTTGTTCTCTTTACTCGTATCCCTCCACCTGGCATCCAGTTTCTTTGGGTCTATAGTCCTGTGCGTTGGCGCCAGTTTGTTCGCTTTTTTGCTTGAACTCTTAAGTTAAATTAATGAGCTCCAATGTTGGCTGGTATTATGTAAAATTATTTGACCAAAAATAAGTTGATTTAATTGAGTGTGAGTTAAGATTCTCTCCTGGCTTATGTACAAGGAATAAGGACAAATACCATTATCTTCGGCTATAAGAAGGAAGTTGACTTCAACGATTTTATTCGGCAGTTAATCATGTTTAAAAGGAAAGAAAAGTATTAAAAAACAATAAAAAAAGGATACAACGAAATGTTAATATATTTTACAAAGACATTATAAGAATTTATTGATTAGTTTTGCAAATTTTTCACTATATAAATCTGTAAAAAATTATTTGACATTTTCCGTTGTATTTTTCGTCTGCCATTGACGAATTTTGAGAGAAAAAAATCTACCACATTTAGAAAATAAATTACATGTCGCTGGCAACACAAAAACTTTTCGCGCTTGACCATGAGCCATATAAATATTACAATTTAAAAACTTTGCTCTCACATTTAGCAAAAACAAATTCAAAAAAGAAAAGTGTTGAAAAACTTTTTGTTGACTGTGAAATATTGTGCAACAAAGTTGCACATAAAAAAGTGTGAATTGCACTGCAGAACTACTCGTATTATATCCCTATTTTTTATTTTTTATTTTTTTATTTGTATATAGTTTCTGTTAAATTTGGCCAGCATTAAATTTTGTTTGCCCATCGAGAATGTTGTTTGTTTTCGGCTTTGTTTGCCTGTTTTTTGTGGCAGTCAACAAGAACTCGGCTAACAATGGCCAGAAGAACTTGCACTCTAATTTAGGTAAACCAGAAGAAGTAAACCAGAAGGGTTTACACCAAGTTAAAACAATAATACAACTAGATTGGCTTACCTTAATTATTATAATAAAACAAATTTGTTTTATGTACTGTCAACTTTTTGGTATAGTTCATGAACAACTTTATCACAATCAAAATAGACGTATAGACGTAGAACCGTAGTATGACGCGAAGCCCTCAAATGTATGTTACACTTTTGTGTGCTTGCTTGCTCTTGCACTTTTGTGCGTCTAGTTACCGTTAGATGCCGCCTACCCTGCCGCCACTTCATCCACTTGAAACTTTCGCTTTCAATGCGCTTTCATGGCAACCAAAAAGAGGGTTACATTTGAGAAAAGCATATGTGGAAACTGGGTTAACGAAGCCACAGTTCGCATTCCTTAGATGCATTGCGTTCGTTATGCAAGTCAAACAAAAAATATGAGAAAATAAAAAACATGCAAACATAGAAGAACTGGTATGCTGCTCATTTTACCAGCCTAGTAGTGACCTTGCTGCTGTTGAAAAAACAAAAAAAAATTAATCAAAAGTGGCAGAGACAGAGGCAGACTCTGGGAGTGCTTTTAAATTCAGTTTGAATGGCATTTGATTTTGATTTTTGCCCAAGACATATTTACATACTGAGGGCAGTGAGAGGGAGAGACAGGAGATCGTTGCAGCTGTCGCCATTGACAGAAAGTCAGAAAAGTTGGCAGTTAACGGAACTGAAACTGACAGCGGCAGACACCGCAATGACAATCGGCCAAAAGGGACACGACGAGACAACAAATTGAAGTCCAACTGAGAATTTGATTTCCACAGCCAACTAAAATATTTTCCTTTTTTTGTGCTTTTTTTTTTTGGTTGCCCACGCGACAACAGATGGCCGACAACAATAAAGAGGAAGGAGAAAAAGCAACTCCAATTTTAATATAAGAAACAACAAGTGAAGAACCCTGAAGACCATCCGAGTGCGTTTTCCAGCTGCTCCACTTTTGTCTCTTCCATTTTAGCTCGTTTCCTCATTCGTCGTCCGACAGACAGTTTTCATCTTGTTTGCATATGTTTTTGTGGCTTCACTCTGCGTGTGTGTTTTTCTTTAATATTTGTTGGTTGTCGGAAATATTTACATAATCTGCACCAGTATTGGGCCTGACTTTAACAATTGCAGCATAATTTTTTTGTTCTCACTGTCAAAATGTTTATTGTTTATATATTGAATCCTTTCTAATAATCAAATAAGTAGCAATGGGTTACAGAAAAGATGATAGACAAGTGATCTCTTTTGTAATAAATTTTGTAGTTATATGAGACTTCGACACAGGGTATCTTCCAGTCGAATGTAAGTCTTGACTTACTTTTTTACCTTCAAGATTTTTCTTCTTATTCGATTCGAATGCTAATATCAAAGATTTTTTTACTTAATTCTTAAGTTTTTCGGTGCCAAAATGATGACAAAATTAATAAACAGTGTAAACTAAACTAAAATATGAATAATTTCAATGTCTCAAAATCTGAAAATGAGAATGAATTATATAAAAACTAGATAAATACATAAGATTTGATACCAATATTGTCCAATTATGATAGAAGTTTTACTGCAATTTGGCGATATTAATTTTCATTCGATTTTTTGCTTGAGACCATAAGAAAAGCAAGATCCAGAAAGAGAAAACACAAATTATAATATCTTCAGAAGCTAAAATTTCTGACAAAACAAAAATCTTAATTCAATTTTAAAAGTGTTAAAAGTTGTTTACATAAAAGTCTTCAATAAATAATACAATAATCGGTACAACAACTTTTAATGAATCTTAAGTAAAATAAAAGAGAGACAAGGCGAGGATATCTAAGCTGACAAGCTTCACAAATTGTGTGCATAGTTTTTAGCAATTTGTTTACAAGTTTTTTCTACTAAAGCAAAAATACAATTTCCGTGTTAAGTTGAAAAACAAACAAACTGTCTGCCAATTTTTAACGTTCTGCCAGACTTAACCCAACAACGAGCTGAATGCAATCGAGTGCTAGTTGAGTTCAAAATCAAGAATGAAGAACTGAGCACCGAGTACCAACAACCCGAGCACCGTCTGCTCGTCTGTTGAGCATCGTCTAGGTTTGTAGTTCGAACAGGGAAGATGGAGCAAAAGTAAATTTCCACTTGCAGTCAATAATCAACTAAGCATAAAATAGTATTTGAGCTATTGAAGCAGCAAAAATTTGTTGCTGCTGCCAGGAAAGCAGCTCAAAAAAGGAGAAGTCATCGACTAGAATGTACCCTGTAAACAATATTGAAGTGCCGTTAAATAAACATGTATAAAAGATATATCGACTATATAATATCTGGTAAGCAGATGTGAATTGTTCATATAGTTATGATAAAAACTATTTTTCAAATAATTGGTATTAGTCTTTTGAAGGTTATTATATTTGTATAATATAATATGTTAATATGCAGGTTTAACCTCGAGACTAGCCATAAAAATACAAAGTTACATTCAACATATAACATTTTTTATTTTTATCGTTCTATAATGATCGACTAGACTATATTATGTTGACGATTTATACTATCAGTGTATACATATAGAGACATTATAAAAATACAATTAATTGGATTATTAAATCAGCAAATATAATGAATGAAGTAAACGAAGTAAAACTAGAATGAACATAGAATGAATAGAACATATATTTGTTCCTGCATAATATTGATGAAATAGTTCGTACCGTGTTTTGATAAACAAAATAAACAATTAAATAAATTATTCATATGTACATACATTGCATGTGTAATAAAAACTTATAAGAAAGTTCTGTCCACTTAATGATAACACCGCAAGTTAAATTTTGATAGTTACAGGGTATATATTTCAAGAAAAAATCCGCTTACACATTGGACTTGGACTTGGTAAGTTGCCCAAAGAATACAGCAAAGGAGAACGACGAAAATATTACGAACAATTTTTGTGTAGTTTCTCCGTTTTCAGTCTGAGGGCAGCGAAATTTATTTGAAATTCTGCACATGCTCGCACTCAATTTAAGTTAAATTATTTTTCAGCAATTTTTATCTGAGCGATTCTATGCACAGCTGTAGGTAGATAATTAGGTAAAAGGGGGCAGGGAAGGTTGTGGAAAATAAGCTGGCAAAAGGTATATGGGAAAGGTGCAACCAAAAACAGTCAAAAAAGATTTCTAGCTAATTTGCGGCAATAACATCAAAGCCGCTTTTGCCTTTTTTGCTACCCTTTTTCCATTATTGTTTTTTTTTTTTGCTGTGCCTAACCAATTGGCCTTTTTTCTGTGTTGATGGGCGAGTTCAAGGGCCGGAAATGTGGGCGTGATGGGCGTGTGAGTGTGTATGCGCATCTGTTAAATGTTGCGTAGAAAATCATTTTGTGCCGTGTCTCCTTTATTTTGTTTGTTGTTATTGCGAATGCTATTGAAAATGTGCTTGACTTTAATTTTGTTTGCCAAAAATTTGTTATAAATTTGCAGCAATTCGATATTTGAAATTGAAAGCCTGTCTTTAATTAAGCATACGCCACGTGTGCTATGTTTGAAAATTGGTTTCTAAATTAAACATGATTTACATATAAACTCAAAACAATTGAGTGATAAATGATTCTCCCTCCACCCTCTATGAAAACAATTTCGGTTCTCACGTTGCTTTTTATGTTGCGTTTTCGATTGTCAGCTTTCTGATGAGATTAATACATGTATGTTATTTTTTTATAAGAGACGAGAATCTTCTTTGATGGCAGCTTTGAATATACTTATAAAGGTTACAACGCGATTCCTGTCGAATTTTATGCTAAGGAGAGGAGAGGGAAAGCGTAGACAAAGATAAATTCTACAACTCCAAAATAAGTTGATTCAAGTGCTTAAAGATTAAAGGTAGTCCAGGGACATTGCAGCTCTATATCAAGCAGTCAATCAGCCTTTATAGATTGCCCCTCAATGATAACCCTGGGAAAAGTCAGGGAAACCTATTTGCTTTTTGGTTATCAAGGCGAACGTCCTTTTTGCTTTTGCCACAGGATTCAGTTTTAAGCTGGCAACATAGAAACCCGTAGAAATGCCGTACAAAAAACATTTTTGTTTACCATTCTTGGTGAATAGAGGGAAAAAGCCACAACAGACTCAAGTGCTCAGCTAGCTTGGCTATCGGAGCAGCAGGACAAACAGGACGAGGTGGACGAGAAAGCGATTTAAAAGATTTTCGCGTTAAGCGTTGCCTGTCAGCGTTTGGCATGCGGCTTACAGGTGGCTCCATAGTTTATGCGCTTAAACAGCAAATGATTCTCACACTAAATAATGGCCCTAGCCGTTTGCCATCTCTCTAATAGATATGTAACTGCATTTTATTGCATTAGCGAAATGTGAGAAAAAACTGAAAGTAGAAAACTGGTGCAAAAAGAGTAACAGAATCATTGGTTTATGCTACAAGCTTAAGATTTTAGCTATAATCATTTGAGTCGGAACTTAAAAATGGAGTTAAGATTTTTATAATCATAATTGAAATTAAATTTTTTCCAACTTTAAATGTATTTTAACTAGGTTGTAATAAGAAATTGTTTATTTTTCAATAAATTAAGTTCTGCAGTCCAAACTGGTTTATTCGCAATATTGCAAAATTAATCCAGTAATTTGAAAAAAATCTCAATAATATATATTGACTGCTTATTATTGCATCTAATAAATAACCAAATGTTTAATGTACTGACGTATTATATGTACATACAAATATGTATGTAGATAATTATTGAAAAGCTTTAATGTAATATTAAGAACTGTTTCTATGATTTCAATAGATATATATTTTTTAATATTATTTCGTATATCGATTATTAACTTTTTTAAGCAATTTGTATTTTATACTTCTCAGCTCTCAGCTTAATTGGCTTAAAAATCATTGAGAGTGCAAATCCAGCGATTCAATTAATATCTAATATTAAAGTGATTAGCTGCTCAAAAGGGAAACTCTAACTACGAATGAGAATTTTAAATTTTTGCTTAGCTTGTGACGAATTCGCGTTCTGTTGTACATATGTATATGTATATATGTTTAATTAGAAATTCGGAAAAGCACGCTCTGCCGAAAATTTCAAAAATATCGAAAACGAAATCATCTACAAAATGCATAATTCAATTTTACGCGCCGTTGAACTTTCTAATGAATTATCGCAGTGCAGAACTTTGAATTGGTTCTCGGTTTTGTTTTTATTGCATTTCCATTACATTTCGTTTTGGATTTGGACTATGTTTCTCTCATTCTATCTCTGTCTCTCTCTCTCTCCCTCTCTCTGATAAATTTGGTATGCTGTTTCGCCCTTCAATTCGATGCGTTTCGCTACGTTCAATTAATGAGCAATTTGACTGGTGTACTGCAAATATTTTTCAAAGTATCAGAATTTTATGCATTTACAAAATAACAAAATAATATTCACATCACAAAATTATATACAGAATTTAAGAATTCAAAAACATGGCATATGTCAGTTAGACAAAAAATAAATGAGCTGCCAGATTGCGTCGCTTCACATGATGTCAAAAAAAGTTCACAAGGAGTTTAGCAAATGTAAATGGAAACAACTGAAAATACTTTTAGGTTCGAGTGATGAACTTGAAGAAGCAGACATGCATACTGGCTGAAAAATAACTGGAAAATTACACAAGCTCGTGAAAATAATGAAAACGTGTGCGACAGATGGCAATTACTTATTTTCAATTCGTAAATATTTTTCGAGTTTCTGGCAAACGTTCCCGATATCACAGATTAATTCTACTGGGTGATGTATGTTTAATGTTTAATAGACAACCTTTTGCTTTTATTAATATGTAGTAAAAAACTGAATAACTTGTCAAAGAACTTTAATTCAGTCAATTAACATTAGTGTAATATTTATCCATCGTAATATAACTCTTACAACGTTCCTTGTTTCACTAAGTAAACAAATTCAAAAGTCAGCATTAAATTTACATCGTCACATCACAAAATGATTGTAAAGCTTTAAGTCAAGTCAACTCTATCCCACCTTTGACAGAGCCCTCTATCAGCTGGGCTTTCCTCCTCCCTTGTCAAATTCGCATTGTCAAACTTCAACACGCACAATGAAATGGCCCGGAGGCAACACATTTCACATTTCATCCACTGCTCACATTCAATTTATATGAAAATTTATTTATTTTTTTTTTATTCTTCTACTTTTTTTTCTCTGTTGTATAACAATAAACTAAAAATGGCTTAAAGGGTTTATCAGCAGAAAATCATCTCTTGAATGTGTTGGGAGGAGTTATTGGTAGTCGTTTGGTATATTGAAAACAGCCTCAAGGGTGCAAAATGTCAATCAATTTTGTCGCTTAAAAAAATGATATACAATATATATTGTGGCAATACCAAATACAAACCATTGCCAACTGACCTTCAGCCAAATGTTAACCCTTAACAAATTTGCATATAAAAAGCCGCACAAGGCGACAGAGTGGAGGGGAGAAAGAAGGTCAAAGTGTGGGTTACGAGCCGCTTTCTGGTGCTGTTAAAAGGCGCTTTATGTTGTTAACTCTTCGTCCTTTAGTGTGTGGCCTCTACACATTGTACACACATTTATCAAGCATTATCTGTTTGCTCTTCTTCTTTACGTTATATTCCCTTTTTGGACTCTTTCTGATAACAGCTGCACTCAATTTGCATGGCGCGTGTGTGCAAAAGTGTGAAATGAAATGTGTGTGTCTGTGTGTGTGAGTGTGTGCCTCTCAAATTTATATACTTACTACAAACTTTGCATGCAAATCATATAAATTATGAAAGTTTTCTTATCTGAGTTTCGTTTGCATATTGTCAACATGTTTTTTCAATAAATCTGTCAATACTTTGTCATATTGACAAGAAAATTGAAAATAATCTACAATCGCACAAAAGAAATTAAACTTTCTATTTTTTTTTTAATGTTCTTTGTTTTATTTCTCTTCTATCACAAAACATCATTTCTATAAGTTGAAATTGACTATGAAGTCAACAAAATTTTATGGAAAGTTAAGTTTAATGGTATAACTTTTGAATGATAATTGTAATATTCATGTTATCAAAAAGAGTGACATCAATTAGCTGATAATCCATATGTTCTTAAGCTCATCATTTAATAGACAGAATTTTAAATACTATTGTTTTTAATTTGATCGAAAAACGACAGATTTAGTTGGATAGGGCCAGATTTGAGATAAAAATAATCTGTGAATTTGGTTGTCACCCGATCTTAACCAAATTTTAGCCTATTACACGATAATTTTTTTGTCTGCCATGTTGTGTAGCAATTTCTGCCTTGTAGCTTTTATCAAAGGGGCTGCACAATGATGAGTGAGTATAACAGTCAGTCAGGACAAATAACTTAAATATTGTTGTAGTTACTTGAATATCTCAAAATAAAATGTTTGAAATATATATTTTTTAATATGCACATGCCGAAATAAATACACCATTGAAATACATCTTTATTCTTAAATTAATTTATAAATACTTATTTTTATTTCTATTTACTCTGTTTGGAGCTAAATGTTAAATCTGGCTGAAGTTGTTCTTAATTTTGTAACTTTCTGTCAATCTTTTTGGTGCCATTACGCACATAAACACCCTCTTAAAAGTGCACCTATCCCCCTCTGTCAGCGCTGCCATCATGCCGTGACAAAAGTGTAGCATAAAGTTGTAACTTTTTCATTGGTTGTGCAGTTTGTTTGTTATTTTGTTGAAGCCCCCGTCGCATATGTAAGGTTCAGATTCTCTATCCCCATTTCCCCTCGAGGACCCAAGGAGAGCTTGTCTCCTCATACGAGTACTGTGTGTAAGTTTCTTGTTGACATAAAAGTTTTCGCTTTTTTGGACGCCCCTTGAGGGTGTGTAGAGGGGAAAGCGGCAACTTTTTCTTTGTTGCAACGTCTCTCCGTCTCTTATAGTGGACTTATATCCACGAATTTGCTGCGGCAACAAATTACAAATTGATTATACGTTCAACAAATGTGTTAATGTGGCATTGTTTGCAAACTTTTGCGGTGCGGGGTTGCATGGATGAAGACTGTGATGTGCCGAGCTGCTTCACTCGCCACTGACCATAATATATTACAACAAAACTTCCAAGCATCGAGACAGAGATAGATATATGTACATAGAGTTAGTGACAGAGACAGCGACATAAAGAATGATATGTCTGCACATGTATGGAGAAAAGTTTCGGTCGAGTTTTTCATTTTTCGTTTCCAGTTTTCAACGCGTCCAACAACAAAACTCTCCTCTACATTCATTTTGTAAGCTCACTGACAAGCGTAAACTTCTCATGCTACCAAAATTTATTATGACCAACTGAAGGCAAGGCTAGGGGTGCATACGGGGAACTTGTCCATCTGCGGTCCGAAGGTCAAAGTAGTTAAAAATTTGAGCTGTTGTTTTAGATTTGTTGAAGCATGGCGTTGAAAACTTTTATTTTATTCCATTTATTATAAATCTCCATATTGTATTCATTAATATTTAATAAGCTTTTGTCTTGATTAAATTTTGCTGTCCAGTATGTGTACTTTCATTTCGAAATTTTATTGGTACGCTCGCCATAAATTTAATTAGCATTTTAAGGCATTGATATCCTTTGGAATAAATTTATACATCCTTTATTTTGACAAAACTTAATTGATTTACAGCTAACTTTGACGGATTTGTCATCGTATTTTTTAATTTTTAATATTTTAATTTTTGTATGTGATTGATTGCTTGAATTATTCATGGCAAATTTCATCAATTGATACACTGTAATAGCGTCGTTACACTGCTTTGTAATGCCCATATGAGGCCCGGAAGTAGGCCTTATCCATACAAAAATTTGACAGTTAGTTAGGGCTCTCGGGCGCGCCCTTGAATATAGGCGAAGTTTTTGAAGGAAAATGCACTGGTCGACGAAAATGCAAAAAAGTCGAGTATCGCTTCAACATCAGCTCCATTATCAAAACTTTCGAGCATTAACCAAAGAATACATAGATGTGTCAAACAGCGATTTTCGTGCTACGCTTTTTTTTGCTGCTCATAGATCCCAGATGGTTTGGCAAACTTCACGAAGCTTGTAGATCCCAGCCGAGCGAGCAACGAACATAACAGAGATTGCCGAGCAGAGAGAAACGATAATTTAAACGCCGAGTCCCCTATCAACATCACTGGAACTTTAATATCTCAAATATTTTTTGCTTTTGAATCGAAAAGATCACTCGTCTCAATGTAGGATTTCAGAAGTGACGTCTCGTATATGCCATGTTTTTTTGTTTCGTGTGTATTTATTTGATGTTGCACTTCACAAGTAAACAAAAATCATTCTATATGACAATTTATCGATATATTCCAAAGCCTACTTATGTTACGGGCGGCAGTGTAACAACGCTATAAGAGCAATACTGGCGCCAGTGTACAGAGGCTATTAGAATCATGTTGAAAAATACCTAAGTTCGTTATTATAAATTCATTTCTTTATACTATCATACCTCAAACATTACATAGGAGCATTTTTACAACGATTTCACGTTTTCTTGATCACGTTTTTAATGAGGGCTTTCAGCAGGTAATTCTGATCAGCAATCATGACCTTTACTTTCAGGAGGAAATTTTCAACAACCAGAAACGTCAAATTTTGGTATCGGTATCACAAAATAAGTGTCGCACAAATTGAGTGCTACCTCATACTGATTACTGATTCTTTTAGATTTTTCATGTACTTTTAAAAGACGTAGTAGGCTGATTTAATAAAAATTGTCACTTAGTAGGCGGATTTGTACAAAATGTATCATGTCCGAGTGTAGCAGGTACTAAATAGTGATTCATCACACGTAAAGGAGCGATTACTGATTGAATTGAACTAAATGCCCCCAATGTTCATACTCAAAAACTATGAATTTTTGTTTGATTTTCGGTTCACTGGCATTTCTTCGGCATCCCTGATATACTCGTATTTAAAGATATTAAAACTGGCCCAAACAAGTATCACAAAATAATTGATCAAATATTAAAATTTTTATTGTCAAGAATTCCACTAAAATTTATAAAAGCTATAATAAAGATTTAATTGTTTTTATATATTTTACCATTTATGGTCAAAGCAGGTTTATTTTAATTGTTTTTTACACTACACTTCTTAAATATTTAAAATGTTGCAAAATACAGAAATTTTGAGTATTGTATAGCATTCATAATTGAGACAAATAGGAAGCTTCTATTTTCCGAGTTTTGTAATCAGTTTCAAATTTAGTTTTCGCTGTTGCCTGCTTTTCGGTTTTAGTCAGTTTTCGGCTTATCAGAGAAAACTAATTTGTTAAAATGATGCTTGACTTATTTGTCGTGAAGGATGATGAAGGAGGAGGCGGAGCGTTGCCCAGGATGATGTTGTGGGAGCTGCAGGAAATGCGCTGAACTAAAATCTCAAGCATCCATCATACGCCTGATGGGCCACTGCTATCTTCGTGATGCTGCCACCGACTGTGTGCCACAGTAAAGTTGGTGGCAAAGTGTGGGCAAAAGTCTGCAGGAATGGCAACTGCGACTGCGACTGTGACTGCGACTTTTTGGCGATGCTCTTGTCGCCTCAATGACATTTTGTGATGAGAAGTAAGTGAGGAGATATAAATTCATGTACCAGGCACTTTTTTTTTGTATGCGCGACATCAACTTGACTTTCAAGTCAAGTAAACTGCAAGTAGAATGCTTTGTGCGCCTTTTTAGCTTCCCCTCTCTAAATCTGTCTCTCTCTTCATCTCTTTCTTTCTGTTTCATATCTTGTGTCTCATCTTCTTTGGCAGTTTCCTTTTGGCTCTGTGCTTATGCTTTGTGTGCTCGTTAAGCTTTTTTGTACAGAGGCTTATTTGCTGTCTTTCAGACATCTTCAGGAAAACGATGTCGCTTTTCATTTTAATGCCAAGGCAATCGGCCCGTTACATATTAAATTTTAAGTGGCTGACGCTTCTTCGGTGGCATTGAAACCACCTGCAAACCACCAGAGTCACCCCAAGAACAGCCACAACATGATTGCCTCTTTAATGGATCATGGAGCATTGCACACGGCAGACGACAGACGACAAACGACAGACTACTGACAGCAGGCACTGTTTGGGATACGGTGGTTAAAGCTCAATGAGGTGTCGCCATGATTTAGTTAGTTGTTATGTTGCAGTCACTGCACTTCCGGTCTATAACCCGGAACAGAATATTTGACATTAAATGGAAGTTTTCTGCTCCTCTCTCGCTCTCTCGCTCAATCGTTTTGAGTTTGAAGTTGTTTACTTACAGAGCTGGAAATTTAATCTTTTTAAAGTGATAGAAAGAGTGCCATGTAGTTACCAGTTGATAACATCTGTTAAGTGAATAAATGGCAATATTCAGACAAAGTTAACTGTAATTTAAATCCAGCAGTCATACCACAAAACCATAGGCCTTACTGAGAGGAAGTTGAAGGCGGAAAGTGCTGTCCACTCGTGGGTCACATTTAGTTGCAATTTACTTACAGCAAACTTGAAAGCATATCTGATCTCTTTTCCTCTTTCAATCTACTGTAATACTTTTGCCTTTCATTCATTTTTTTTCTTTTTGCGTTCAACTTACAAAAGTGACACTCAACTTTGCCATGTGAAGCAAATAAATCATCGCAAGTTTTCAGTTTCCAGCCGGTGCAAAGGGCACACGGCAGCCCCTTCTTTTCTCCTCTTAGCGACTGACCAGTGCTTTTTTACCCCGAACTGCTCTTAAGTTAATTCAATTTAAAGCAAGACTAAAAAGAAACTTTGTCGTGCAGTTGCTTTTTATTTTTATTTTCGTTTTATTCTTTTTTTTTGTATTAAGGTTTTGCTTTGGCGCTTCATTTTGTGCAAAGTTTGCAGCTCTAGCGAGTTGACACGTCATCAGGACAAAGCTACCGAAATTGTTCTATTGAAAATGTAACGCAGAAAGCGGCAAGTCACATGATAAACAACACAAAGAGGACAATGGAAAGTCCTCCCTAGAGCGGGCATATCAGGACTGCTTAAACTTGAGCTTGAAATTTGCTTCAGCTTTAGCTTTTGCTTCAGCTTTTGTTGTTGTTGTTGTTGTTGTTGTACTATAAGCGTTTCCTGCTCAACTATTTGCCATTATAAAACCCACAATAAATCCCCAGTTTGTTGCCCTTCCATTTTGATTTAGTTCGCATACATGTATCCCCCACATCTTCTCCATCCCTTCATTGATGTGAAAGTTATGCGAAAAGTTTTGATTTGTTTAGTACATTTATTTCACAATGCCAAAGCCAAAGCCAAAGCCAAAGCGAAAGCATTTCGAATTCTGGTCGGAAAAATTCAAACTGCTTTTCCGAATTAACTGAAACTGAAATTGAAGTAATTTTTATTTTTTCCAATATCTCTCTGCACTTTGTTTCACTTTATTGTTGTTTTCCCCACGTATCTATATATGAAAATTTGTGTTGTTTTTCCGTTTACTTCCTTTGTCTAAGCCAAAAGGCGTTTCAATCAGCCATCCCTTTCACTTTCCCTATAGCCATCTCTTTCGCTTTTGCAAGTTTTCCGTTATAAACTTGAGTTATAATTGAAAATATTGTTGTTGTTTTTATTGCTGTTGTTGTGGGTGTCAGTTGTTGTTGTTGTTGTTTTTGTTGTTGTTTTTGTTGTTGTTGTGTATGTTCCCCTTGAAGGAGCAGCTGTGCTTTGGTTTTAATTAAATTTTCCTGTCCACAAAAGTTTAATAGGTAGCATGCTGAGAAATGAGAGTATAAACAGAAATCATTTGTTTACGGCAATGTTGCATAACAATAAGAGAAAAAACACGACAAAGGTAGTCTAAAAAAATGGAACATAAGATTTATAATTTTGTGTGAGACATTCCAAAGAGATGGTGCAAAGGGTTTTTGGAATTTAGTTTGCAATGAACTTTATTTTGGCTTCATGTGTTTTGAACTGCGAATTAGACTTGATTGATTTATGCTTTCTATTTTAACAGATCTGTGGATTTATATGATTTATTTAGTTGATTGATAGTTAACCTGCTCATGAATTGAGCTATCATTAAACAACCTGAGAACTATCTTTGGCTGTGCCCCAACAACAATATGTCTATTGAAAAGCGAAAATAAATATTTCAATGAAAGCAATTTTTATTTGGTTTTCAATTTGCCAACTACATCGCTAGCTTAGGCAATGCTAAACCAAGCCATCCCAGCATCTCGTTGGCATCGAACTTGCTATAGAAACTCGGGTAGGTATTTAAGTTGGTCAAGCCCGACATTTTAGTGCTCATCTTGGGAAATAATGCCAGGGGGTGAAATGTCAGACATCACCGGCAGGCAGAATATGGATATAGTTTTGTTATCAAGGGTGAAATTACTCAACGAGTTGCCGAAAACCTGACATCCACCGAAGTTTTGAGCATATTAATTTAAATTATCACACAGACTAAAATGAAAGAGCCCCGTTTGTTAGTTGTCGAAATGAAATATAATACAGATTACCAATGGACTCTGGCAGCAGGCTTTTTTCTTCGAAAAGCACTCTTTTTTTTTTGCTTTTCTTTACTTTTAACTTTGCTTGGGGTTTTTTCAATCACAAAATAGTCAAATTCTCTTGTAGGTAGGTGTGGCGATCAGACTCCAACGATAGTCCAAATTTACAATTGAAGCCTGGCTCCATTTTGGTCATTCTCTTGTTTACTAGCGCCGCTACTACAAGAGAAGGTCACTTTAGAACTATGTATTTTTAAGGACAATTTTAATCCCATTCCTACAAAAAACTCTGCTTCGCATGTTTCGATACTGTGATTTTTGTTGGCTGCGACTTTTTCCAATACTTTGACAATTTAGAAAAAAGGAGAAAATCCGCAAAATTTAGAAGATATTGAATAATTATAATTATAAGTTTAAAGAGATAGGTATTAAATTATATTATTAAATATTGTTTAATAAAAAAGCTATTAACTATTTAAAGTGCAGATAAATGACAGCTGACAATTTAAAAGTCATTTTTAAGCAGTGAGATTGACACATGCCTCATACCGCGCACCTCAATTGACAACAAGTTTAACCAATAAACCATATTAATCTTTGATGTGAATTTAAAATTTTTTTCATTACTCAATTTGATTACACATGGTTTGCTCATGCATAAAATGATACAAATTGTGAAAAGAACTGACTAATTCCATGCTGTCCGGCAAGTTCCATATCAAACTGTCAATATTTTTTTTGTTATCCCAGCAATTCCTTATGGCGATTATACAAAACGTGAAACTGACATATCAGCGCCATTAGTTATTAATTAACAGACCACATTTGTTTCAATTAATTAGCAATACGTGTAATATCGAATGCTGCTTGCTTATGTATACGTTATAATCCAATACATATATATATATATATATATTAATATCATGCATTTTCAATGCTGTTAAAGACACTTATTAATTAATAATATATGCAAGAGTATTAAGCGCATTAAATGTGTGTGCCAGCAAAATAGTTTACTTAAATTAAAAAAAATTAAGTTTTGTGAAGTGGGGTAAAGAAAAATAAATCCATTCCTTTATTAAAATTTAGTGTCTAGCTGTTTTAATGACATGTTAAAACTATGTAGTTGTTGTATTCAAAAAAAATATCCAAATACTGCTGTGCTGCCAAGCTGCTTCAAATCAAAGAAATATTAGCAAAAGATTTAAACCAATAAGAAAAACAGTTAATTACTTAATTTAATTATAAACAAAACTAAATACATGTGCTTATGTTTATTAAAGTGTACTTGAGAACCAAATGAAACAATTAGTTGAAACATTTATTTGAAGCAATTGCAACAATTATTTTGATGAAAATGCATTTGCATAATTATAAAGGAAGTGCAATCAATTTGCTTTAAAGAGCTCTTGAGATATGTGCTTGGGTTCGGCTTAAGTAAATGGCGTTTTAACAAAATTGCAGCCAAGACAAACTTGCAGCTGGCAATATTAAGAGACAACGTCAACAAAAATATAACAACTGCAACAACAATAACCCGTAGAAATCTTCAACTCAAAAGTAACAAAACGATGCTAAAACTAAACTAAATGCAGACATAAATATTTTATGCTTAAAGTAAAAAACTTTTGCAATTTGACTGCTGCCGTTGCACTTGCAGCAGCTAAAAGCTGGAAAATTTTGTTGCACACATACACACACACAGACACATATACATACATAATGTGGCCTCGGCTCAGTTGTTGGTATAGCCTTTTTGTGAGCTTGGCCAAAATCTAAACATAAGTTAGCATTTAACTTGGCGCAGGGCGCAAAAGCATAAAACACGCACAACAACACACCACATGCCAGCATACACACTCGCACACACAGAGTTAAGAACCGCAATAGCCTTCTCTCGGTCACCTCCACATCTCCCTTTTTCTAGTTTTACACACATACTTGGGTGATCCACTTCCGTTGTGAGCGAGATAAGAAATTTACTTGGCCATTTGGATTCCGGAAGCCTTTCCTCGTCTGGGACATGGTGTAAGGGGCAGAGACGAAGAGGTAAGAGGGAGAGAGAGTGAGAGACAAACAGAGAGAGAGAGAGAGAGAGAGAGAGAGAGAGAGAGAGAGAGAGAGAGAGAGAGAGAGAGAGGGGTCTAACCAGATTCAGGTATGAAGTTTGGCGTTCCGAGTAAAAGGAATGTTAGCGTGTAGCAAGTCAATTAAAAGTTATTCTTCTTTCATTTTGTTTCTTACAGATGTTTGTAGTTGAATACTATATTATACTAGTTTGGAATTCGAATATTTATAGGGCGAAAGCTGCAAAAACTCAAAATGAACAGATATTGATTAGTTGTGCATACAACTTTCAGTGTTTCGCATATCAAACTATTTTTTTCTAGTGAAATTGCGCCCAACAAGAGAAAACCAAATAAAAATCATCGACAATCTTTGACAATGAGGATTAGATTCTTCTTATCTGAGATGTCAGCAAAGGCGAGTATTAATAACAATTCCCTTCAGCACTGCATAATTGGTAAGTAATTCTTTTTAATTATAATCCCAAACAAGGATATTTACACTTTGGCGCCACAGTGTGACCACTCAATTTTTTTTGGGATACTTCATGAATTTTGGGTATTTTTAGTATTATGCTGTCACACTGACATTTCGATAGCGAGGCTCGAAAGTCAGGGTTTACTGGATACTTCAAGGATGTTTTACTTTTGTAACTCTTTAGATCGAATCTGGCCTAAAAAAAATTCCGATACCGTCGAGTAAAATTTTTAGAAAGTATAGAATTTTTTGTGAAGAACTGTAGTAAAGGCCCGATTTGTGTTTGGCCTATTCGCCTACTTCTCCCATTTTAAGTAAAAGATTTTAAAGGTAGGAAATGGCTCCGCTTGGTTTCACGATGTGAATTGATTTGTGGGAGTATACAATTTTTGGAAACAAATTAACAAAGTAACAAATCCATTACCAAGTCCTTAAAAATAATGGTTTACTCTAGCCTTATTTGAATGTGAAGGTTTCTATAAGGTTTCTAGTTTTGTGGGCTCAAATCTAGTTTTTCTTTCAGTGCTAACAAATTTTTGATTTTCACAATCTCATTCTCTGCAGTTCAAATCCCCCACAAGTGTTTTATGTGGGAAGAAATAGAAAAAGCTGCGATAGAAATCACAATATGAGTTACGAGAACTGTTTTGTAAATGAATAATTTATGGTTCGGGCAACTAATTAAAATTTCATGAACATGTCTCGAATAAAATTTAATGAAAACATTTGATATCATTGTTGTGGTTGGTATTCGTTTTCCTTGCCTCAAGGGCGACATCCTGTTGGCTTTCAATTCATTAAGATTCTGACGACATGATCTTTTAATATTATGTAGATAAATATTTTATTTCTATTTCCAAATGTTTTCAGCTTGTTATGCTGACTGGATATTAAACCAGCTGCTATATATATTAAGTCTTGAGTATTTATAGAGAGATGTTGGAATAATTTAATTTTAATTGATTATTCTCAAAATTAACTTACTATATAAAGTTAGAACTTTAATTTATTGTAGGCTCTTAAACGTTCTGGCATCAAGTTTGTAAGCGATTGCAAGAACTATTTTTTACAAGTTGAATTAATAGTTATTGCTCATAATTTAGAAACATAAGTGTTGCTTAAATCATTCGAAAATAATAAATTCAATAATCTCTCTGTTGCAGCTGTAAGATGAGTTAATCAATATAATTTTTTGTTTTAAATACAATAATTTAGAAAAGAAACTATCAATGTTATCAATACAATCTATTAGCAGTAATTCGTTTATGTTTTAACTACTGCATTCTAATTAATTCGAAATTATGTTCAATCCATGTTTGACGTTTCGTATGTTTAATTTAACCCTTAGGACAGGTTTATGTATTTTAAATAAGCTCCCACTTTGCCGTTTATTGATTCTTGTTACTAAATGGAACTTAAGATTTAGTATATAAAGCTGTGCTCAACCACTTTCATTTAAATTCTAATCAGGAACAACCCAACAGGTTACCGAAATACCTTTAGTTTTTGTAATAAAATGATAGAAAGATTGTCTAAGTAAGCATACTTTAATTAAACTATACACTATGAATAATATTAAACAAAAAATAGCTTTGTCATATTTAATATGATTTCACAGCAAGTCGACGGCTCTGTCTGCCAATCAATTTCAATGTTCGCAATTTGTCGGGCATTGTCATAAATTGCACTAATGCCAGGGCTGCCGAGACTGCCCCCTGCCACACCCTCTCCTGACCCCTATCGCTGCTGCCACAAAGCTCCAACTGGCTGGTCACCTGTCAATTATTTTAACAAGACAAAACGCATCAATGGAGCTCATGGGCTCGGTTTGATTTTGGGTGTAGATTGTAAGCGGAGAGAGGGTAAATGGGTGTTGGGAGAGGGGAGAGGGAGAAGGAAGAGGGGCTCAGATAGATTTGTGTGGTGAACATGGGAGTAAATTTATACAATGTGTCAGCCATTTGCTTTATCTACATGAAGTATGCGATGCTGCCTCTCACTCACACTCACTGTCAGCGACTCTCTCTATTTATATATATTGTATTTTATAGATGACAAAAAATAAAAAGGGAGAGCAGAGATCCTGGAACGTGAAAATCCCCTTTGCGTTGAAATGGCTTAATGTCACTTTATTTCATGCGGTCTTGTCACGTCTGTCTGCGCTTTTTTCTCGACTATTTCTCTTCAGTTTTGTTTTATTTTTTGGTATATTCATTGTTGAACTGGCCCCAGCACGTTGTCCATCAGTCAAATGTATATCGATTTCTCCTTGTGCCATGCTCTTGGCATTAGTTTTGCCAATCAACACGCCCCAAATAGCTTGTCAATTATTTGGCAATTTCATTGGCCCCGGTGACAATGGGATTTGATGCGTTTCATTTAATATTTTTGTGAGGGATGATCAGGTGAAAGGGGGTCTTACAACTTAAATCAACAGCTCGTGGCAGCTGTTATAAATAAAGACTTTCACCAGAGCCCATTTAATTTATTCAAAATAGTCATTTCCGTGAGCTTTGCCAGCAATTTGATTTCGCCCCCATTTCAATTAAAATGCCGACTTATGTCCAAATGGGTTCAACAATGTACACGAAATCCCCGCCAAAAACAACAGCTACTCCAACTTTCAAATATATATATTTTTGTCTCCCTTTTTAGCTCAATTTAAATGCCGTCATGGGGATCAACATCAACTGCCTATCAATTGCAGGCAGCGTGCCATGAAAATTGAAAATTAGCACAGAACAAGAGCATCGGCATCAGCATCAACTGGCAGGGGAAAGGGTTGTTGGGTTGCGGCTGGCTTGGGTTCCGCTAATTGGCAACCCCTTCCCCTCTCCATCCATTCCAAACCAAAGCAAGCATTTTCCATTGTCATGTCAATGGGATTTTATGGTACTACGGCCAGAAGCTGGCAAATGTTTCAGCTTCATTTTTTTTTTTTTTGAATTCTGAATAGCTTTTGCAATCAGTGGACATTTGATTTATTGAGATGTCGAGCCTTTTTCCGATCTATAGGCTATGGTGGGGGAGAATTAAAGGGAATCTGCTGATAAGCCTATATCTATATCTATATCTATATCTATATCTATATCTATATCTATATCTATATCTATATCTATATCTATATCTATATCTATATCTATATCTATATCTATATCTATATCTATATCTATATCTATATCTATATCTATATCTATATCTATATCTATATCTATATCTATATCTATATCTATATCTATATCTATATCTATATCTATATCTATATCTATATCTATATCTATATCTATATCTATATCTATATCTATATCTATATCTATATCTATATCTATATCTATATCTATATCTATATCTATATCTATATCTATATCTATATCTATATCTATATCTATATCTATATCTATATCTATATCTATATCTATATCTATATCTATATCTATATCTATATCTATATCTATATCTATATCTATATCTATACCTATATCTATATCTATATCTATATCTATATCTATATCTATATCTATATCTATATCTATATCTATATCTATATCTATATCTATATCTATATCTATATCTATATCTATATCTATACCTATATCTATATCTATATCTATATCTATATCTATATCTATATCTATATCTATATCTATATCTATATCTATATCTATATCTATATCTATATCTATATCTATATCTATATCTATATCTATATCTATATCTATATCTATATCTATATCTATATCTATATCTATATCTATATCTATTTCGAATCCAAATATGTCACTTAACAAATCATAACACCTAATAACCCAGCAAACAAACCAATCTGGGCTTATATGTATCAAGCCCAAAACAAATACAGACTCTCACTGTCACACACAGACGCACAAATCTCTACAATGAAGTAATTGAAAAAGTAACTGCTCTATGCAGCACAAGTAACGTTGCCGTGGACGCCAGTGTACCCCTCCGAGGGACTGTAAGTCTTAGTCGCAGTGTGAAAAAATCGTAGCATACATTACAGCTTCGATTGCGACACCGACTGCAAAATGCGCAAGCAGCAAACACAAATGCCAATCCAGCAGTACAACAACAACAACAACAATAGTAACAACAACAAAACGAAAAAACAACAATAATAACTGGCAATGTTGGTCACTTTTGGTCGTTGAGAAATTGACATTTAAACATGAAATTCCCGAACAAAGTCGACCGGCAACAACAATGGGCCCAGGCCACTTTTGGGCTATATGTCTGAAAATTGTATAACCAACCCTCTCCCGCAGCCACCTCTTCCATCCTTGTCCTTCTGATGTCCACTAGTGGCCTTGCAGAGCAAATCCCTGCACGACTGCAATCTCAGCATTGCAAGCATTTCGACCAAAACTTTATATGGCTGCAGTTGAAAAAGAAATTGAAAATTGTGCCCCCTCTCCTCCAGCCTCTGCCGCTCTCTCTTCTTCTACATAAGCACATATCTATGTATCATTGTAGGTATTCCCCGTATGACTGTCTATCTAACTGTCTATATGTCTTGGGCGCACTCTGCTTCCACTGTCTGTGTGCACTTATCGATTGCTCATACGTCGCGTTGTCCCAAAGTGTTGAAAAACACACAAAAAAAAAAGAAAATGAAAAAAATGAACAGGGAATGGAAAAGCAATGAAAATGTGCACAAAAGTTGAATCAAATACCAAATACCAAAGGCAGAAATCACACATTCTTACAGAGAAAAACCCATTAACACTAATCGCTTCCCCACAGACACATAAACAATTTATCTGCCACACACACATATAGAGGAAAAGAGAGACGGAAAGAAGGATACAGATGTAGAATGAGTGAGTCCTTTCTGTAACTTGCCCGCAAGATCGAAGTCAAAGTTTTGGTCGGCATCAGACTTGCATTTTCCTCTACTTATTTTTATTTTATTTTTTCGGTGGGTTTTGTGAATATTTTGCTTACGTGGGCGGGAAATTTATCACGTTAACCTTTGGGAAATGCTCATATAATTTATCTTCAAGAAAGTAAATTTTCAAAGAAGGCAAAACAGCTCACAGCTTATAGAAGAGCTCTCTCTTCTCCTCCTCATCGTGCGTACTAAAAGTTTCCTTCGACTCTGCAACAAAAATGCTCAAGGGGCTCGGAAAAAGAATGTGTGTATGTGTGTAGGTGTGTATGTGTGTTTACTAAAAATGGCGCGGCATTTAAAAGCATGCCATGTGAAGCTATGTATATGTGTGTTTGCGAGTCTACACTTAGTCTCAATCAGCCTCCTCAGTTTGTTGGGCTGCAAAAAAATTAGGTTAATTTGCTGTGCCAGCAATTGATGAGCTCCAATCCAAAAACACTTTGCAAATAATTAATAAAATTCTGTTGCGGGTGAAAGCGAGATTTAAAGCGGCAAATGCCTCAGGTGATCAACTCAGCCAGTTGTCGAATTAAAAAGGTGCATCTGTCTTTAAAGTGAGAGGAAATGTTGGAAATGAGTCTTAAATTTCAACTTAAATTTAATCTATAGGCTTAATGTAAGAATATCTATACAGGAGTCCAAGTAGACCAACTGGTCTGAACATCCCTCACTCTGTGAAGCGTTTTCCTGGCTATTCTGCTGAGGCCAAGAGCTTTAACGCTGATGTCCACTGTGCTCATATCTTCGGCCAACACGTTGCCAATTATATGCGCAACTTGGAGGAAGAGGATAAGGAGGCTTTCAAGCGTCAGTTTAGTCGTTACATTAAGTTGGGCATCCGTGCTGACGATATTGAGGATATCTACAAGAAAGCCCACCATGCCATTCGTAAGGATCCTACCCAGAAGAAGGCTATTCCAAAGAAGGCAGCTCCCGCAAAGAAGAGGTGGAACGCCAAGAAACTGACGAATGAGGAGCGCAAGATCAAGGTTGCGGCCCACAAGGCCGCCTATGTAACTAAGCTTCAGTCTGAGACTGAGGCCTTAGTGCATTTGACTACCGTTTGCAGTTTGTATTGAAGTGAAAGAAAAAATAAACACGGAAACAATTGTAACAAGGGGTCGCTCTTTCTTTTCTTTGCCCGACGACATGCAAAATTGATATTAAATAACTAAATCTCGATCCAGATGACTAAAATGTGCGCTAGTATTGAACGTACCTTGAAATTCTTAAAAATAAAATGCAGTAAGCTACAGTGGAGCAAGCTCGACAGTAGGAGACCCAGTACTTTTTGACTGCAAAGCGTTTACTAGATTGTTCTTGAATGTTGCGCTCCATGCAATAGATGGCGCCACTGCGAAATAAGTTAACACAGAGGTCGCTAGCGTCTCTTCTTCTTCATTTTGCCCGTAATATTGTTAGTTGAATAACTTCCATGTTTATCATCCGATTGGAATGAAATTTTCTGGACAGGTTTGAAACAAGGTGTATACTATATGTACCAAAGGTGTTAGCATTAAAGGGGCTCTTGTAATTGGACTTTGAAACTTTGTTTTTCAATTTGCGGGGGCGGAGGGGGGCGTGGCAAGATTCCAAAACAAACTTGATCAATGGGAGATATAGATGAACCTACATGCTAAATTTGGTGTCTCTAGCTCTTATGGTCTCTGAGATCTAGGTGACACAAAATAGGACAGGCAGACGGACATGGCTATATCGACTCGGCTGTTGATGCTGATCAAGAATATATATACTTTATGGGGTCTGCCACGCCTCCTTCTGCCTGTTACGCACTTTTTTTTCACAAACTTAATAGACCCATTTGTACTTTTTTAAAGTACTGGGTCTAAAAAACATGATCTGGGCAAGATATAGCGTAAGCTACATGCCTAGATTGGTGTCTCTATTTCTATTTTGTTTACCAAATCTCATGGCGCTTGTTTTAAACGTTAATTGACGACCTTTTTTATGCCTCATATAGTTTTGTTTTGTTTTAAACGTTTATTTTAAGTTTATGAGAGGAGCAACAGAAAAGAAAGCCATCAGAAATACAACCGAAAAAAACCAAAGCAAGTTGGATTTAGATGACACAAAACTCAAATCTCAAAATCTTGGTTTAGAGATTTAATAAAACTATTAATTTATTGAACAAAAGTTAATAATTAAAAAAAGGAATAAACTATATTTTAAAATATATTCTTCTAATTATAAATTTTTCTGACCCTTAAATTAAGGTAATGACAGCCTAATTTTGTCACTCCGAATGTCTCAAATTATGGCATCCTTGGTTTACTTTATCCAAGGCTTGAAAAATGTCAAGATAGCCGATAAATAAAGCTTAACAATTACGGCATACAGAGGTTATTATTTCAGAAGACAGAAAATTCTATGAAAAGCGTTAATAACAAGGGGCCAAGATAAGTTACTTGTGGGAATCTAGAAATAAATTGAACCGATTTGGACAGAAAATTAAGTTAGAAAGACTGGTTTATATCGGATAAATTCTCAGATACTATAATTCTCAGCATGATTTAAGTTGTTAGTTATTGTTCCTTGTCTTACATTTGCTTTTAGTTGCATTTTTATATTGGACTCGCTTGTTTTTCGGTTCCATTTCTCTCTCTCTAGTCGGTCTATCTGGTATGGTTTTAAATTTTATAGAATTCGAGCATTGCCCACCACATTGTCGTCGCTTCATTAAGAAAGTTTTTCTTTATAGTTTTCGTTACATAAATGCTGAAAACTTAATTTCTGCTAAGTGAACTTGTTAAGTTTTGCACTCTCTTCGCCGCTTTTGTTGTTGTCCCTTGCCGTCGCTTTTATTATGACTGCAAGTGGATAGGAAGGGGGCGTGGCATTTGGAGGGCTCGGAGTTAAGGTATGGGTATGGTCGGGTCGGGTTGGGACTGACGTCCCTGCGGCTGTCTTTGACACTTTGGTGGACAATTTTTGCTCCTTTTTTCCTCCTCCTTTTTTACTTCTTGTTCCACGGTGCTCGAGCGCAGCTTTAAGCGCATTAAATGCGACTGCGATGAGAGCAAAACTCTGTAAATGGAATTTAAAATGTTGTCACTAAAAAACTTTTTGAAATAATTGCACTGAGCTACAAAGCTCGGACAATTTTCAAACATAAATACATCCACGGATGGGTAAAATACTTAAAATATTGACAGTAAAACGAATCGAGAAGATAGAATGAACTGCCAAATTATTTGCAATGAACTCAACCAGTAGAACAATTGCGAAAGCAAATTACAAAATCAAACGGAACAAATAACTAAACAGAATTACCTATAACTTCAAATCAATGCCAGCTTTTGTTTTAAACATAAAGTTAACTTAATATTAAAGCATTAAAAATACCGGTAAAGCAACTTGTAAAATGTTAAGGAACAAAAGTGTATTAACACTTTTTGTTTTTTTTTTTAATTTTATTTGGCGTCCTAGCCCTGAAACCTAAACCATTAAGTTATTGTGCTAGTCTCGATGACAATTTTTAAAAAGTTTTATAAAGTGTAGTGTAATAATAGGGAGTCAAATGCTTATTTGAAACTAATTTTTAATTACGATTTTTAGATATTCATTAAAATTCATTAATAATAACAAAATGCAAAAGTAATTGGTCTTAATTTGTTAGGCAGTGTGTTGACAGGCGACACTCACAATTAAGCAATTTAACTTTGCAAAAGACCAAAATCTGCTGAGTTGAACGATTTCGAACATGATGCGGCAACGAAAAGTGCATCAAAATTCAATTACATGAGACAGAGATCAACACATCATAAACACGTGAGCGGGAGAAAACGAGAGACAAAGAGAGAGGGAAAGAGAGGGGAAATAGTGCAAGAAAGAGAAAGATATAGGGACACAGAGAGTATGGAAGACTGTGATTCAACAGTCGCTAGGCAAAGCCAAAATTGGAAAGCGGGGCGTGTCACAGATTCAATAGCAGGTGCACAGGTCAGAGGTCACACACCTACACAGAGACAGCTAGCTAGCAAGCGATGCACATTTAGTCAGGTTAAATGAACCGCATCTATTGACTATCTCGCCACGAGGATGGCGTTGTCGATGTCGTTGTCGATGGCAAATTTTGCTTTTGAAGGCAACATAAATTTTTCAAACGATTGACTCAGCAAAATGACCATGAATGTGTGACATCAGCAATGCTCCAAAGAGAGCGGCAAGCAATGCCCGTCATCATCATTATAATCATCATCATCATCATCATCATAATCAGTATCATCATTATCATCATGAGGCAGTTGAGCAGGAGAGCAAATATCCAAAGGTAAATACGTGCATTGCCTGCTTCCGTTATCAGTCAGTCAGCTTGTTTGCCCGCCAGACAGACAGAAAGACAGACAGACTCTCGGACAGACGGCCTGGTAGACATTGCCACGCCCACACACAAACATAAAACGCCCACTACTTCGATTTGTGTGCTTATTGACGCTTTGAAGTCTGTTGAATTTGTACAATTTTGTCGCCCCAGCTGAGTGGACAGTCAGGAGATAGGCATTATAGCGTTGGGAGATAGCACCCTTCCTCTCTCTTCAGTTTCCTTATCCTCCCCCTCTCATCACTTTTTCTCTCCACTCTTTGCCTGTTCGAGTGTTGAAAATTAACTTTAAAAGATTTCCGTTGAATCAAATTGCTTAACACTGCATTTGCGGTTCAATGGGCTTCCAGTAGGACTCCATTGATATGGCCAAGTTGTCAAGGGCACAAGTGTCAAGACTGTTGAGTTGCATACGTTGCGTATGATTAATTTGATTTGACAGCTCTTTACAGATAACTGCAGTTGAAGCTAGAGCCATAGCAAAGGTTAATTAGCTTAAGTGAGAGAATGAGACGGAAATTTAAATTTAAGATAATTGAGCAAATAAGATAATTTAAGATAATATTTATTAATGTTAACCTCAGTTCTAAAACAGAAATTTATTTAAATTATTTTTTCTAATATATTCTAGATTTGAAGCTGAACCCCAATTGAATGCAGGATTATAGCCAAAGCTTTAAATGGCCAACAGCTGTCAAATTGCGTTAAATGTCAAATGAAATTTGCAAAAGGTTAAATAAATATGGCAGGGAGAAGAAGCATTAACAGAAAAATAACAAAAATGGAAACAAGAGCAGCAAGAAAACATTTCCCCAAGGCTAACAAATGCCAACGGCATCGTTGTCCTCATCGTCCTGGCAACTAATAAAACGTGCGCTAAATATTTATGAATTTTCATTTAACGACACCTTTGAAAGCCAGCTGCAAAAACACACACAACAGTGCTGGAAAAACTGTCGTTTTCGGACACTGGTCAGCGGCTCTTTTATAATTTAAACAGAGTACAACACCAACAATAAGAACGATAACAACAGCAAAAATAACAACAACGGAATGCTAACCAAAATGTACAACAAAATTAACATAAACCGTAAAAATGCAGTAGAGCGAACCCAAAAAGAAATGCTAAAACAAGAAATCATTATGGTGGCAGAGTCGTCGAAGAGCTGATACTCTTTCAACTTTTAACAGAATATCAGCTTGCTCTCTCTTAATTTTCACCTTTTGCTAGCTATTAGTACTGCACTACAGCCAACAGGCTTCGATTATTAAAAAATACGGTTTTTACATTAATAGAAAACTATTGAAAATATGTGTAATAATATGTAAAAACACTGAAAGTGTAAAAATTTTCAAGAGATACACTAAAATATAAAGTTATTTTGAAAAAAATATTTTCACTTAAACTGATATTTAAAATACTGTAAAGGAATATCGTAAAGGTACATATTAGTCGAGTTATATTAACTTTTATTTGTTTTAGTGATAAGTGAAAATTCTCTCCTCTTTTTTGTTACGAAAATGACTCTTGTCTAATTTTTAGGCTTGTTTTTACTTTTTTGATTGGTTACCGAATGCTCACTTGCTGTTCCTGTTGTTCTTTCTCACTGATCGACACTGTGCTTTAGATAAAAACGGCGCAGCTCAATGTATGGTTAGGATAAAATAAAATAAGCAAAAGACGACTAATATGCTTAAGTAATGTAAAGCAGTTGTTTATGTAAGATATTTTCATACATTTTATATAATATGTTATATGTAGTACCCTTACTCTCAGAAAGAGTATACGAAATAAATGACAAAAAAAATCAAAATTTACACAAAAGAACTGGACGCAAAAGAAAGAGAAGCAGTGTGTAAGGGCGAGTTGACTGCTAGTCAAATAAGTTTTGAGGCTGTTAAACAAAAACAACAACCAAGTATAACAGTTAATGTGCTAAAGTTGTGAGTGGAAGAAAACAAGAAAAGAGAGAGACAGCAAGCTGTTTATTTAGGCAAAGGTCAGTTAATGCAGCTGTGAAACTTAAAGATTTTATTTCATATAAATGAGAAGGAAGACTTTGAGTTGTCACTTGCATAATTCGAGCATGAATTGTCAAAGCAAACAATGCCTCAATATGAACAATCGCGTACTATGCAGGAAACGTGTGAATTATATCACACTTCAAGGCGCGTGTCGAAATTGTATGCCCAATGCAGCGAGGGATGAAAGCTGACAGTAAAATGTTTGCTTTATTCTAATAATATTTAACTTAAATCCCAAAAAGCTTTAGTCAAATTCAAGAATAAGTTGCAATGCCGCTATCCGAAGTTGCACAAACTAACAAAAATACGAAATCCTTGCAGCATTTGTAACCAAGAGGGGGAAAACAAAGCCCAGCTAAGTCGCAGAAAACAAGTCACGTTTTTAACCACTCGAACAAACAAACAACAGTGGGAAAACAAGTTCTATCATACTCTCTGGGTGTATGTGTGCGAGTGTGTTTGTGTGTGTGTGTGTGTGTGTGTGTGTGTGTGTGCTGCGGGCCTTTTCCATAATTGTATTGCATAATTTTAGCACGCTCCGATGTAAAGTGCATGCCATAAATACGCCTGAAAATATGCAGCAATATATTTATGCCCCGGCCTCTCTGCCTACCAAAGATGTCGCAGAGAGTCGCACACAATTCGCACACACTACTTTTCTCATTACAAATTGGATTTCGCAGTCACATTTCGCTTATTGCGTTAAAAATCTATGTAAATTTCTTTATATGCCCATGGGAGAATTCTGATGCTCCTCCTCCTGCTTTACATCTTGTTGCACCCCCCGCTTCTCTTTCTGCAGCACCTCTTTCACACTATCTGCGCCATTTTTATTATGGCATACTTTTGTGCGCCTTCGTGTTGCAGCTGCACGTAGCGCAGCAGCAGCAGCAGCAGCAGCATCATTTTGTTTGCATCTTATTATTATTGTTGCCACAGAGCTGCTGCTGATACACACACAAACACACGTACACACACACACATATATACACGAAAAGCGGCGTCTGCCAAGTTATTGCGAAAATATAATTCAGTGTAGTTTGCCCCTCATCATCATCCTTCTCTCTGTCTGGCTGTTTCAAATTAGCTATGTGGCAATGTGATAATAAAATTTTTTGTGAAATTTTTGCGCAAAATAAGTTTATTGTCTGCAATTGCACAGATTATATAATCATTGTGGATAAGGAGAAAAAAGGAGAAATTGTGTCGCAGCGTAGCATATTCCTGGTCAGGTTATCACTAGAGAGTTTATTATATTTTATATTGTTTGTAGACAACGACAATGTTAAGTTGAAATTGTCGCAAATCTTAATTGAACTAAGCTAATTGTTATTATAAATCCATATTAATTTACTAATACTTTTTTTAATACATATAGATTCTACATTATAGAAGATTGTACTAATACATGAATTTAGAATGTGTTTGTGATAAATTAAACAAAAATTAATAAAAGTAAATGTAATAAAAAATGCAATAATAGATTGAATTGACAATCAAAACTAAATGCATTTTATATATACATTTTTAAAATGCAGTTGGCTACGGTGGAGCAAGCTCGACAGTAGGAAACCCTGTACTTTTTGAGTGCAAAGCGTTCACTATAGATTGTTCTTCAATGTTGCGTACCATTCAATAGATGTCGCCACTACGAAGATAAGTTAATAGACACAGAGGTCGCTAGCGTCTCTTCTTCTTCAATTTGCCCGTAACATTGTTGGTTGAATAACTTCCGCGATTATCATCCGATTTGAATGAAATTTTCAGGACAGATTCGGACAATAATGTTTATTATATTTACCAAAAATCAAGGTAGCATTAAAGGCATTAAAGGTGGCATTGTAATTCGACTTTGAAGTTTTGTATTTCAATTTACGGGGCGGAGGAGGGCGTGGCAAAAATCTGAAACAAGCTTGATCAGTGGGAGATATAGATATCGACTCGGCTGTTGATGCTGATCAAGAATATTTATACTTTATGGGTTCTGCCACGCCTCCTTCTCCTCCATTTTTTTTTGGACAAACTTAATAGACCAATTTGTACTGTTTAAAAGTATAGGGTCTAAAAACAAATAAAAAACGCAGTAATATGAGTAGTGGTTGATACCGTAAGAAAGGTGACATCATAAGGAATCGTTAGATGCAAATTTAAGACTAAAAAAAAATGTCAAAGATAACTAAAAATTACTTTGAATTCTTCTCTTCTCTTTGGGTCAAGATTTTAAAATAATATTAATAGAAACTTAGCTAGATTGTCTGTAATTTTAGATTAAAAACCATCCAACAGTTTCAGAAATAGAGAACTTTAAATAAAGCACTGAACTGATTTTAGTGGAAACAGAGGAAATATTTGGATGTTCTTTATATTCCACTGTTATTTAAACTTAAGGTGAAATTAACATGATTGCTGCAAGCATAAATATAACAACTAATTTGTAAGCTCGGACATTGAAGCAACAGCCACAAGTAGAGTATCTCATGGATGATACAACATAAAAATTAATTACCCCAGAGCAGTTCTTGCAATTTGAAGCTGAAGTCTGGCTGCCAGCTAATTGTAGACTTGTGCGAGTCGTTTCATTGATTTATGGCTGCTAATTTCAACGCACGACGTTAAAAGTATTAAATAATAAACTCTTAACGCGACGTCCTGCCACGAAAAAGCATCCTGATCCCTGTCCAATCTTCCCTTCACTTCTTTCGTCGCCCCTTGCCACACGCAGGAATCCCGCTGAGTTGCAATGGCGTCAACGGCGGCGCCGTGGAATATGAGCTTCTACTTCTCTCTTTCTCTTTCACTCTCTCACTCTCTCATTCTTCATTCTTTCTCTCTTAATTTCCCTTTTCCGCCCTGTCTCTCTTAGTGACTTTACAAGTGTTTTGTTCTATTTTATGGGCTACTGACGCTGCGTGTGGTCCTCGCTATATCCCTTCCCAACCAACAACCCTTCTACCTCTCTCTACCGCCTCCCCTATCCCTCTCAGTGTTGCCGCCCAGCTCGTTGGCATGTAATGAAATTAAAGGCGTAATGTAATACAGATGGCAAAGTTTTCGCAGCGGTTATTTCCATGGCTGGTAACTGGTACACTGTCCTCCACCGTCGCTTACCCGCCTTACCTTATATCTTAAGGGTCTTCGCTCGCTCCCTAGACAGGCATTAAATTTAATTAATATAAGTATATATGTATATATGTATATATATATATTATTTTTCTTGGTTTTTCTTTCAAGCTACGAGCAAACCGCTTGTAACGATGTTATTGCAATTCAATTATACCCTTAAAATTTAAGTGTTTAAGGGGAAGTTGTATTATTATCACTCAACTTTAATCAATCAAGTAACTAGAGTCTAGTTACTAGATATTCTTCTTTAAAGGGTATCCTAACATATTTGTTTATGGTCGAGGCTCATTTAAGATAATTCTTAGCACTTACTATTTGATTTAACTCATAAAATGCACTTTCCTTAAACATAAGTATTTAACATTTTATCAAAATCAAAGTTCATACAGTGAGCGATGCTTTTTAGCTCTCTATAACGTCAATAGTATATAGAGCACTCACTCATTTTAAGACGAAACGAGTATATCAGCACAAAAATTTACATAAGAAATGGAAAATCAGGTCGATCGCAATGCACCGCCTGTAGCCTCATCAACACCGAAATATGAACAGAATTCATCAGGGCTTCGACGTAGCAATCGGGTAAAGCCTGTTAGAACACCATGTGGATATTGTACAACTTATAGACATATTAAGGGACGACGACCTTTACATTCACCGAGGCAGTCGAGAACCCCTAAAGCCAGTAAAGCTGTAAGAATCCCAAATGAATCACTTCAACTTTCCACAACTTCACAAGAAAGAAATGGGTAAGTAAATAAAAAATTATGATACGTTAAATATTAGGGAGTCATTCAAAATTGAAATCGCAGTGAAATGAACTCGGGAAATTCGTCTCCGCCAGAAACGGACCAAAGAGAAACTGACAAAGAAGATGGCTTGAATATTAGATTACGTCCAATAACACGCAGGCGTTCGTTGGGACTAACAAGTACAGCAACTAAAAGGAAGGTGTAAGTTATAGATATTTAGCCGTTGAAGAAACCTTTTCATTTATAGATTTTGTAGGGAGGTATGTGGAGAGATTTCTTTGACCTCAACAGATCCACAAAGCAGCTTAATTCCCGATATAAATGAGTCTCCATTGCCACCCAAGCGTTTATGTGTTGAAAGTCCTCAAGTGGAGTCATCCTTGAATATTATATTACGTCCAATAACACGCAGGCGTTCGTTGGGACTAACAAGTACAGCAACTAAAAGGAAGCTGTAAGTTATAGATATTTAGCCGTTGAAGAAACCTTTTCATTTATAGATTTTGCAGGGAGGTATGTGGAGAGATTTCTTTGACCTCAACAGATCCACAAAGCAGCTTAATTCCCGATATAAATGAGTCTCCATTGCCACCCAAGCGTTTATGTGTTGAAAGTCCTCAAGTGGAGTCATCCTTGAATATTATATTACGTCCAATAACACGCAGGCGTTCGTTGGGGCTAACAAGTACAGCAACTAAAAGGAAGCTGTAAGATATAGATATTTAGCCGTTGAAGAAACCTTTTCATTTATAGATTTTGCAGGGAGGTATGTGGACAGATTTCTTTGACCTCAACAGATCCACAAAGCAGCTTAATTCCCGATATAAATGAGTCTCCATTGCCACCCAAGCGTTTATGTGTTGAAAGTCCTCAAGTGGAGTCATCCTTGAATATTAGATTACGTCCAATAACACGCAGGCGTTCGTTGGGACTAACAAGTACAGCAACTAAAAGGAAGGTGTAAGTTATAGATTTTTAGCCGTTGAAGAAACCTTTTCATTTATAGATTTTGCAGGGAGGCATGTAGAGAGATTTCTTTGACCTCTACAGATCCACAAAGCAGCTTAATTCCCGATATAAATGAGTCTCCATTGCCACTCAAGCGTTTATGTGTTGAAAGTCCTCAAGTGGAGTCATCCTTGCCACGGCTTGTCACAGCAGAAATGGCAAATGTATCACAGATGGATGAGGAGAGCGTTGCAAGGACGGAAAATGCTTTTGACGGAAATAAGAACAGTTTCCTTAGCGTACATAGAACATCAAATTGCATAATTATGTAGTATGAGATCCGTTTATATTAAATTTTCTCAATCAAATTATATTTTGAGTATATAATGTTTATTCAAATGATAATGGTTTAAATAAATGATTCCGAGTTTTCAAAATACACGTTCCAATCTTTCTCTTAGTTTTCTTTATTTTTACTTCTTCCACGACACTCACTCTCTCTCTCTCTGATGCTAAGCTTATTAGGGCTACAAACTATCATTCCAACAATTATGTAAGCCATCCAGAAAAATATATTAGTTTTTAATTGAATTTTTGAATACTGAGAGAGGAATTCTTGAAACTACTAGCAATTATTTAGAAAGAATAAAATGCCCTTTATGGCAATATAAAGCGATACGTTTCCATATTCAATATAGACTGCATTAAAGACTTCCATCATCACATAGTTTACTTTAAGCTGGTTTGGAATCATTTATGATATGGAATTCTAATCACATAAATGGAAAATCCACTTCACTAAAAAGCTTATGCGTCACAGAATATTTTTGATTCGAATGATTTTAAATTGAGGCTCAATTAATTAATTTTGGTATGAATGTTAACAAACCATAAATCGATAAGGGATGGGACTAAATGGATTAAACAAAATCATGTCTTACATTAAAAAGTGGGTTAAAAGTATTTCGACGAATTTATATACAACTAATTCCCATGGCCTTTAACATAAACGTGAAGTACACAGTAGACTTGCAACAAGAGGGGGCAACAAACAAAAATGCCTGCAACTTTTCATGCACACAGCCGGGCGAGGAACACAAACAGAAAACCAAGAACAAAAACAACAACGAAAATGAAAACAACAACAGCAAATGGCAGAAAACTTCAGCTGACAAGACAACAAGGACAACAGGAGGCTAACAACAATACGACAGTCAGTGAGACACAGGCTGAAACACAGCTAAAATGGATGCCGCCAAAAAGCGGAGAGGAGAGGACTGAGGACTGAGGACTGAGGACTGAGGAGAACTCTGGTAGATGGACAGGAAGCACAAGGAAAGAGGAGGAGCAGCAGCAATCGTAGGGCAACTGCTGTCATTCTAGGAACACGCAGCGAGACGGTTACAGCAAGGCAAACATGGATGAGAACGACTTGCAATGGGAATCGAGAGAGAGAAATCGAGATGGGGAGGAGAATGGGGATAGGTATGGTAAAGTTCTACAACTAATCCTGACTGATGTTGCGACAATATATAGAAAAGCACAACACATGCTACAGCCGTTTCGCAGCTACGCTTTGCTGCCTCCTGGCATCCTTCTTGCCATGATATCTTCTTGCTTCTTCCTTTTCCCTCTTGCTCCACCATCACTCCCAATGCCTCATCTCTTTCTTCATTCCTCCATTGGCTGCTGTTTGCCATTTGTGCCAAAGATTTATGCGTTAGCGCAAAACTTGCATTTCAAATGGAATTCAACTAACGAAAAAACAATGAGACCAAAATGCAGCTGCAACAAAGGTCGCCATATCATAGTTTAAAAATTTAACTAATACATCTACGAGTGACTGTAATAACTGAAAGAGACTGAAGAAAGTAAAGATTCCGCTTTTAAACATAATCAAACAGATTTATAAATTAAATTGATTCAAGAGTATCAAAAAGGTCTCTGTAGAAGGCAAAGAAGATTACAACTTGAGTTATTTTGCTTAAAGAAAGAGATCTTTAAGAATTATAGGATGGGTGGATTCAAAAACCGGTTTTACTAAATGTTAGTGATGTAAAAAAACATCGAAACATCGATTGATCGATTTTTGCATAAACGATTTTTGAGGTTTTTAACTCGATCTATTTTTTGCCGATTAATCGATTTAAATAAATCGATTTTCATGAAAATCCGTCCTCTTTGAACATCCTTTGCAAACGCTTCGAAGTACACACGCGGTGTCAAGATTTCCCTCATAGAAAGCCCAGTTAAAATGTGTTATGTGTTAAAGTGTTCATGTCTGTGTATTTATATGCATATGAAAAATCGAACAATCGATGTCGAAATTTCAGATGTTTCGATCAATCGGTATTTGAATAATCGATTTTAAGAATCCGATTTTTAAATCGATGTTCTGTTTGGATTTACATCACTACTAAATGTCTTTTGAATAAATCAAAAAAAAGATTCTAACGAATATATTGTTATATACCTGATATATAGATAGATTTAGAAATCTAAAGATGAAGGCCTATCTTCATGAATCATGAATCTTCATTATGAAATTGGATCGCCATTAGATAGAGTCTTCACCGATTTATGAAATGGCTATATTATGTTGTCTTAAGAAGTTAATAACAAATCTGAGGAAGAAATAAATTCGTATGACTGAAGATGAATTTCATTGAGTTTATAAAATAAATCTAAAATAGTTAATGATTACAGATTCTAAAAGCTTCATAAAATTCAAAAACCATTTCTTTATAGAAAATATTAGTTGTTATTTTCCCACTAATAAAATGTTAACTGGGATTTTACGTTCTATTAAATATTTACTTGGGATTTTTCACTTCAATTAAATATTTTATTTTGAATATTCACAACTAGTAAATTTTTAATTGCGTATATTTACTTCCATTAAGTGCGTTTTGACAATAAATTTTTACAAAATATTTATTGCTAGTGAAAATATGCAATTTAATGTTTGATGGATGTGAAAAGACCATATTTTTAAAACTAAAATCTAAATGAAGGGAAAGTTTCTAAATAATAATGTCTGGTACTGGTCTGTTTGTGAAGCTAAGAGGTAAAGAAATTTCATTGGGATTTTATGATAACTGAAGCATATGTATAACTAGTAAAATGTAATAGTTTGTTATTGCTGAAAATACTCCAATATATACATCCTATACAATAAATTAATTTTTGGTAACTGGTGTTTGAATATAAAAATTTATTCACTATTTTCAGCGATGGATCTTAGGCTTAGGTTCTAAGAACCAGTTTAAATAGTACTGTGTGCTTGAACACAGGTTGAAATCGTTTTTCGTTTTTTCAAAGACACAAAATCAATACAATATTATATATCAGCTACAAAGTTATTTTTTACATCTCTTTAATAGTTATCACTTTTGCTATAATAATCTTTTCAAGTTTGTATATTGTTTTAATTTCAAGTGTCTTTGTTGATGAATTAAATTCAATTGCGCTTAAGGTGTGAAGTGCTTAACGGTTGCGCTTAACAGCAATATGCTTAGCTCAGCAAGTGACAGACAAGTTCCCCGCCGGGCCATTTTGCATTTCATGTAGCCCATGGGGGTGTTCGGGACGTATACGTAATGTGTGTGAAGAGCAAGCATTTGTGTTGGTTGCCAAAGGCACAGGAACCGCAAAATTCAATCAATATAATTGCAACACTTTAGTTAAGAACTTTTGTCGAGGTAGCGCAACGCACACACGTTCACACACACACACACACACACATACCGATGTACAGCTACAACTATGACAAAGTACGTAAACAAAGTAAAGCGTTTCAAATTTATACGTGAACCTCAAAAAAGTAGCCCCATGGGGAACAACGTATAGCGTCGTCTGATGACGAGCACATAAGGCTGAGTGAAAGAGAGCGATTGTAAGAGAGAGAGAGTGAGAGAGATAGAAAGAGAGAGAGAGAAGAGAGAGTATGACAGTGAGTATGAGCAAGAGATGGAAACAGTATTTATGCTTAGAAGTTTATGCACTTAATTAAGCCTCTAAAAACTTACGTGAGTGTGAGTTTTATATGTGGATGCCACAAGCGAACCTACAATTATCAACAAAAATTGTGTGTACCTTTTGGGTCGCCTTGAGGTGCACAGCACATAGTTTGTCATTTTGCCTTTGAGTGGGCGTCTATTCAGGACTTTCTGTTTTCAGTTTTCAGTGCGTCACTGAAATGTTCCTCGCCTGAAAACTCAACTCAACTTTTTCCTGCCGTAATTTTTGGACGCCGGCATAGAGAAGTTTTGTTCGTTGCAGCTGTGACTTTAAAAACATTCAATCATTTTTCAAAACTCTTGCAAAATATGAGCATAGTTAGGGGAGAGTATTGCTAAGAGGGAAAGACAAATGGAAATTCGACCACAAACAGTTAAAGAGTGTGGTAGAAATGTTTACAATAGTTGCAGTGAAAGTAAAAACTAAAAACTATTATCAATCATGAAATAAAAATCCACTTATCCTGCATTTATATATCACGGCAGAAAGCCTCTAAATAAAATGGTTAGGAAATTCGAATCTTTGTTTTTCGAAATTGTTTCAGTTAGTAACAAATTTAAATACGTTATTCAATTTTTATTCGATTTTTAGTTTAATTAAACAAGGGTTTTACTCACAATTACTCACACAGTCTATCTAAAACAGTTCATAGAAAGTGGTGGATTATTACATCGTCAAATTGAGAAAAGTGAAAACAAAATACATTCTTCTCTAATCTACAAATTTTAAATCAACTGATGAGCATAGGCTGTTAAGAACTCAAAACTGTTTTTTGTGGTAAATGCAGACTTTTTTTCCCCAAATTGAAAGAATGCCGTTTTGTTATACTCGATAAGCTCAACTAGAAAAACACTTCCCAGGTATTTCAACTTCATTCAATTAAGACTACGATTATTAATACTACTATGTATATTGGAGTTAAGCATATCAGATAATTACCGTTTATTTATGTAACTACTGTTTTTTTTATTGATGTGCTATTGTTGCACATAATTAAATAGAAACATTTACATTTATATTGTGCCAATATATGTTGTCTCTTGCAGAGACATGATGAATTTTAGCATAAATATAACTAATTTGTTAAATGAGCAAATCACGATTTCCGTGTAATTAAAAAACTTAATTAGTCGAACGTTTGTGGCTGTCAGCATTTAATAAATAAATATCCGCATGGCGTTTAAACAAAAATGTCCCAAATTAAAATTATAATGCTGATTCCAATGTGATTGCCAAATGTATAGCGCAAAGAACAAAACTGTTAAACAAAATGTAAATTAACAAGATTATTCAATTTAATTAATTAGAATCTCAATTTCAATAATCATTACAGTTGCTGTGTAAGAAATTGCATTGAATTTATGCAACTATTGTTATTAGTAGAATTCAGAGAGGTTATCGTCCGAGTTTTCAATGTACAATTTTATTAAAAGTTTGAGATATTTTGAGCATCATTTTTAATTTGAATATTACTTGGTATAACCTGATGACGCTACATTTAGTAGTACATATAAATTTATTTTACGAGCGAATAATAATATTCTTATTTTTAAACAGACGATTTTATCCCTAAATAGATAAAAAACAGACGGACAAGGTACATTGTACAGAGTTCAAATTGTTTCACCTTACAGATGTTACAAAGAACAATTTAAAAAAAATTAAATGCGCCGAGGTTCTTTATCTTTAAATATTCTCTGACAGCATGATTTTTGAGCAAAATCTAAACGTAATTTTTTTCTACAAATTATTTGTTCATTTAATTTGAAATATTCTATTTTGTTTTCCTGTTTGCAACTGTAATCTACGGACACCTGAGCGAGTCTGTATTTTGAATGCTTGGCAACAAAACAGAGGAAAAGAGGACTGTTTGGCTGACATGAAGTGACATTTGGCCAAAAATCAACAAACAAATTTATAATTTTGCCAAGAGCTGAACAATAGCTCGTCGTATTTTCCACGCTGTGCGATTTTCTAATTAAAATTTTTGGCAATAAATTTTGTCATGTGGCTGACAGCTTTCAGCTGCTCCGAATAAACAACAATAAAAGTAAAAAGAAATAATAAACAATATTTACAGCACGCTTGAAAGGCGGCAACATAATTTACATACTTTTCATTTTCAGGTGTGCATTCGGAACTCAACAATATGCCGTCGATCACCTAACGGACGTTGTTAGTGTTTTCCGCTTTTCTGTAAATGCGTTAAACTAATAAATTAACTACATTTTGCTGCAAATCTGTAACATATTGGGTTAATTTTTAAAATAAGCTTTTTCCATTGACAATACGCAAATTGTCCCAAGTATGGGCCTGGAAAGTCTGCGGCAATTTTGCTTCATAAACTACTAAGCGTGAATCAAGCTCGACAGTATGAGACCCTGTGCTTGTCTTTTCACATACGTATCTTAAACTAAAATGGTGTTGTGAAATATGTTTTAAGTTACACAATTCATTCGAGTGTGAAAATGCGACGTGCTTAGCCCATTGACAGCTTTGAATGTTTCGATCACTGAAAATTTATACAAAACAAAAAGCTTTGAAAATTACTGTTTTAAATTAACACTTTAACAGATAATTTTATAAAAATATTTACTTCATACATTTCTAGGATAAATAAAAGATAAAAATTGATGGTTCTCAGGAACAACTCAATATAAACTCAGCTGTGTTGATTAGAAGTTTTCAAACAGTAACAAACAGGGCTAAATATTTAATATACCCATGTTGCGATTTATGCCCATTATATTTAGCTCGCAGTGTCTAATATTTGCATACAGTTCGCGTATTTTGTAATTCACGGTATGGCAAATAGATTTTCAATACATAGGAAGATGTATGTACATATTTGTGTGGAATAGTTCGTTGTATACCTCAATAATTACATTGTATTTATGTATTTGTGCTGTTTTCGATAGTTGGCATTTATGCTGCGGGGCATCGTCGAAAATCCTCCGCTCAACCGTTTGCAGCATAATTATTGCAATTTATTTTGTTGCCAAAATCTGTTCAAACTATTTACACACACATTTGTACACAATATGAACACATATCTGTTGTGTGTGTATGTGTGGAAGGTGTGTATGTTTGATTCGCTGCAATTTGTAACGAGAGTTTGCTTATTGGTCGCACTTCATTATATAGTAGTATAACCATTTGATAGCCTTCTTCTCCCTCTTCTTCCCCCCGACAATCAATCAAAATTTGAATGCAAAATGCATGAACTGCATTTGTTGAGTTAACAGTTTAATTTTGGCAAACACATTCTCGATACGCTGAATTTTGCTTCGGGCTCGTTATCCATATTATGCCAATCATTTTATGGATAATAGTTGTTTATTAACTCTGTTTAATCAACAACGAAATATGCTTAATTAGCTAAAAGTACTTGGGGAACAATTCCCAAAAAGTGTAAATTCTCTCTTTAAAGTGCGATTCATTGTTATTGTTGTAAAGGAAACTTACTTAGTAGATCAACCGTACACTATTTTAAGGGAGCTATAGTCTACATAAAGTACTCTTTATCCACATATATTATTTGTATTCTTAATCAGCATCAAAAAGCACGTCTGTCCGTCTGGCTGCCTCTTTTTTGAACGCCTGGATCTCAAAGACTATCAGAGCTAGAGACAACACACTTGGTACGTGGGTTCAACTATATCTTCCCCAGATAAATTTTCCGCCATCATGAAAAGAAATTTGATACATAAAATATACACTACAATACGAATCTGTCCTGATTTTCGATCGGACAATAAAGTCGGAAGTTATTGAACAAGCAATTTTTCACAGCATCGGGTAAAAGGAAGAAGAGAGACGCTAGCGAATTATCTATATAAATATTTCTCATAAGTAGCTTTATGCATTTTTTCAAAACATAGCTTACGTAAATTCAATAAAATAGCGTATTGTGAAAGTCGTATTCAAAGGTGGTCAAATTCGAGGCCAAAGTTCACACAACAATCATATCTTAGCATTAAAAATTGCCGAATCAGGAATTATTAAAGTACAATTGTAGGTAAAAACTTAAAACAGTGGCCTGCGTCTTATACTTAATTCGCTTTTTAAGAAAAAAGGTTTTGAATTAAGTAAATTGTTATATATAATATAATGTTTATCTTTATATTATTGTTTATTATTTAAAACTTTTAAGTACAAGTTTAAAAGTAAACTATTCAACCTACACTATGGAAATGTGTACATAGCCTTTGGTTATCCTTTGATAAGACAGAGACCATTTCTAATTTCCTATTTGGTCAATATTTATGCCCGTTTCGCTGATATTTAATTAAAATCCAAGGAAAATCCTTTAAATGGCATAAACACTTAAGACCCAAGAGCAGAGAGCAAAAAGCAGATAACTTCTCCTAGGGCCAACCTCTCGACTGTTTAGTTGTGAAAAAAAGGCCCGTGTTCAAAATTTATGCGACTTAACTTTGAACGTGAAAGTTTCTAGGCTCAAGGTAAGCCAAAAACTTGTAGGCTTACATACATACGCACACGCACATAGGAGACACCTTAAAGTTTCAGCTTTGGGCCTGATAAAGCTGAGAAAAAGTTTTGCATTCATTTCGAAATTAATTAAATCTATGTCGAATCGGCGAAACGCCGTCTCAACTTGAACTTTCGAGCAGGTTACAAAAGTGAGCTTGCCCATTCGATTGCGCCAACTTACAACAGCAACAAGAAGAAGAAAGCCAACTATTTAATTGCGAATCCAATAATAATTGGCCAAAGCGGCTTTTGCCTGTACGAGCATATAAAACCTTTGTCGGAAATTCCAGATTTCCAGGTACATCATCGATCTTAAGCCTTCTCTCTGCTCGATTGTTCAAAATAAATTGAAAGGATGTTAAAAGGGGAGAAATATTTCAGAGAAATATCCCTCATATTCATCTCTTGGACTTTGTCTGTGGCGGCTTTTCACAAAGTTAACGAGAGACACTGTAAGTTTTGTCAGTCTAAGTACGTTTTACAGTCGCTAATGGCAGTTAGCCTCCATCTTTCGTCTACCAGTGATTGAGCGGGGGAGCAACAACTTGCCTTTCTCCCTGTTCTCCTCTGTATCCTTTTGTGGCTTTCTAACTTAAAGCGGCTTAAATGTTACCCATGCGTGTGTATGTGTTATGTCTGCGTGTCTGCGTTTTATGGTTAACTGTATTGCGACCAGTCAAAGCATTGCTACAAAATAACACTTGGCAACAATGATTAGCTTTTTTTATGGTCCTCGGCCGTTTTTGATAGATATGCACCCAAAGATCAAAATGTTCTTAGGTGTAGTTTTTTTATAATTTTTAAAATTTATATATATATATATATATATTATATTACTAAGTTAGGTGAGAAAGCGAAGTAACAACGATTTACATCTAGGATATATGTTTTGCGAAAATTTATGACTCATTAGCGGAATGGTGTAAGCAAATCGGATTTAAGTCCCAGAAATACCGACCGAATTCATTTTTCTGGTTGTTTGATTTTGTAATCACATAAACATAAAAGTATCGATCCTTAAAATCAATTTAGAAACGATCAATTTAAACTATATAATAACATAATCTGTGTAGAGAGTGAAAGTCGGCTTTCGACCGGACCGATCGGTCAAAATGATATAAGGCAGTTATATGATATAGTTATATGATATATATGAAACTGATTAAATTTGGTTAGAATGTGTAAAACTGTACCAAACACGTGACCTGTGAGTTTCGTTAAAAATCTTAAGAAACAAATAAAGTTTTTTTATACAAAAGACGGATTTTTAGCCGATCGTTCCTTTGACAGTTATATGATAAAGTTATCCGATTCTAACCAAATTTGGTCAGTCTATATAGATATGTACCAAACAGAAAGCAGGCGAGAAAAAAGTTGATCTTAATACATGTTGATTTTAAACCGACCGTTGCAATGGTAGCTATATGATATAGTGATCCGATCCAGTTGATTCCGACCTACTTGTATCAAGTTTTATCAAGTTAGCTTCAAAACCATGAGATTGCTTTGCATAGAAAGGAGTCATTTGACAAGGGAGTCATAAATTTTATCAAAAATACGTAGCTATAAAAGCTTGCTTCTTCGATTTCTTACCTACGATTTTAATGAGTAATACCTTAAACGTAGAACAATTAATGCCTCTAGCCATCATTGTTTGAAATTTAAAAGGTATTACATTTTTTCTAGTTTTCAATGAATTTGAAAATTAAAAAATCGTAAATAAAAAAAAAACAAATCATAATTTTCTATTTATAAATATATTGCAAGCAAACTTTGGCGAGCCAAAGTTTGAATACCCTTGCAGAGTTTTGCATAAGCCGTCCGCTTTTTTACAAAATTTGTTAGATGCTGATTTCGAGCCGATCGTTCTTATGGCAGCTATATGATATAGTAATCCGATTTGCACCAAATTTGGTCAGGCTGTTTGAAACTTAATCAAACACACAATGTGTATATTTGGCTGAGATATCTTGAGAAACAAAAAAGTTTTTCATACTAAATGTTGTTTTCGAACCGATCGTTCCTATGGCAGCTATATGATATAGTGGTCCGATTTAAACCAAATTTGGTCAGCCTGTTTAAAACTTAATCAAACACACAATACGTATATTTGGTTGAGATATCTTGAGAAACAAAAAAGTTTTTCATACTAAATGTTTATTTCCAACCGATCGTTCCTATGGCAGCTATATGATATAGTGATCCGATCCGGCCGGTTCCGACATATGTACTGCGTGCAGCAAAAAGACGGGCCTGTGCCAAGTTTCATTAAGATAGCTTCAAAACTGAGAGACTAGTTTGCATAGAAACAGACGGACAGACGGTCAGACGGACAGACGGACAGACGGACAGACGGACATGGCTATATCGACTCAGCTCGTCGCCCTGATCAAGAATATATACACTTTATGGGGTCTGTGAGGCTTCCTTCAATGCGTTACACATTTCGTGACAAAATTATAATACCCTCTGCAAGGGTATAAATATAGCGCAAGCAAACTTTGGCGAGCCAAAGTTTGAATATCCTTGCAGCGATTTGCATAAGCCGTCCGATTTTCTACAAAATTTGCTAGATATTGATTTCGAACCGATCGTTCATATGGCAGCTATATGACATAGTAATCCGATTTGCACCAAATTTGGTCAGGCTGTTTGAAACTATACCAATCACACAATGTGTGTGTTAAGTTATGTTATTTTAAGAAACAAATAGTTTTTCATACTAAATATTGATTTCGAACCAATCGTTCCTATGGCAGCTATATGATATAGTGATCCGATCCGGCCGGTTCCGACATATGTACTGCGTGCAGCAAAAAGACGGACCTGTACCAAGTTTCATCAAGATAGTTAAAAAAAAAACTGAGAGACTAGTTTGCATAGAAACAGACGGAAAGACGGACAGACGGACATGGCTATATCGACTCAGCTCTTCGCCCTGATCAAGAATATATATACTTTATGGGGTCTGTGAGGCCTCCTTCAATGCGTTACACATTTCGTGACAAAATTATAATACCCTCTGCAAGAGTATAAAAAATTACTACACCCAAGAAAAATTTGTAAAGTCGATTTACGGCATAAGGGGCGCAAATGTATCAAAATATGTGATTTTTGGCCAGGGGTCGTTTTTCCTGTTGCCTAGTGTAATCAAAGCTTTACTTTGCCTAGAAACAAGAACTCGAAGCTCATAAACACTGACAATGAAGTCTTTAATGTATTTTTATTTTATTTTTTCTAAATTTTCAAGTTATTGAATAAGTTTCTTAAGTGTGTTAGTCAGTGCCGGATAGTCGACAGTCCAATTTATAAATCTCTCGTTCTTATTAGGACAGGAAGACGGATTAAGGTAAATCGGCAGAGGTGTTTATATTTATTGTTTATTTTATTTTCTTCTAGTTATCTTCTTGTTTTCTTTTATTTTCTTATTTTCCGTGCGTATTTTCGGAATTCTCAAAATCTTCTGCCACCCATTTATTACACCTTTAAAAAAATTATTTATTACTATTGTATATTATAAATGAAATCAATTTAAAAATTAATAAAGTGTATGTCAATAAATCTAATAATAATAAACAACAAAGAGTTAAACAAGTGAAAGCATTGTTTGCTTGGTTTCAGGAATATTTGAAATTGTTTTTTTTAAATAATGTTAGCTAATCCATACTTTATGTATAGTTTGATTTTCATTACAAAAAATGAGCAGCGTCAACAAACAGGAAGAAGCAAAGGACAGTCCTTCGGAGAGGTTAATTTCTCGTCGCTGTCCTTTTTGTTATTGTTGTCAAACAAGGAGAAGCTGTTAGGAAAGGAGAATAAGAAGAAAAGAGCAAGTGCAGCAGCAGTGTCAGCTACGTTGGAGTCAAAGTCATCATCATTAGGTAACGTAAAGCATCATCATCAAGTGGACATGACTGGGGAAGTTGCCTGGTTGTCGAGTTGTCGATGCTGTGGCAAGAAGGCCAGCGAAGCAAATTGTTTTTAATTAAAAGTAAACAATATCAATTCATTCGACAGTTATCCAGTTATGCTGCTGACATTGCTCCATCGGCTGCACCATCGACTGCTCCTGATCCTGGACGAGGCATCTAAGCTCTTCGCTCTGCCAGCAGTTGCGTTGTTTACCAGGGATTACAAAAATTGATGCACAGAGTGCGGGTTGCAATTTAGGATTGGAAGCTTCTCTGACAGTTTTGACATGGCCTGTCCATTTATTTTTCAGCTGTGCAAGAAACAATCATTTTTGTTGGCCATTTTCATTTTGACCATTATTAATTGTCTTAGTCGCCGTTCGGCGCTTCCGCTGCCAATTTCAACTGGCGCTTAATGTTGCAGCTAACAGGATTGTTTCAAAAGTTGCATAAACTTGTTGGCTTCGTTTTTTTCTTTGGCAAAACTTGCAACTCTTCGCATTTAATTCCAGATTCCAGATTTTTATTTTGCTGCTTAACTTTGTTGTACTTTTAATTGGTCTGAAAATATCTGCAGCTTGTTTTATAATTTTATTTGTTTTTGGATTTGGACGCTGTGCATTGATGAAGTGCACAAAAGTTTTTGCAGCATAAATATTGCATTAGTTTGCTTCTATGCCCTGTCGATATGAGAAGAAGGGTATGCTAAGCTGCTATATCCGAAAAGTGATTACAAGAAGCCAAAGGTAAGTCCGAATTGTCGATCTCACATTTTCTCATATTTGTAATCACGACCGATTACAGGGAATTTTAAAGTTTACCTTTATTAATTGTTTGTTTGTTAAGTTTTCTATCTCAATAATTTACTTAAAAAAAAAACAGTTTAACAAATTGAATTTGCAAATATTGTTAAGTTTTTCTGTAAGAAATAAAATCAATAAATCAATATAAAAGTTAAAAGTCCTTAAAGTTTTAATGCTAGTAACATATGTTTTTCAGTGTTACAACTCTATTGATAGTTTTTTCCAGCAATTTTCCAGCCCATTTCTCTCTCCAAGATCTTCTCAATAAAACAAAAGTAACAGTAGCTAAATAAGGTAAAATAAGTTGAAACTCTACTAAAGTTGCGTATACGACCCGTAAACGTATGCAAAAGTCAGCAGCTAAGTAGAAGCTCGAACAGGTATTCAAACATGCTGACAGTGACAATTGAAAGGGAGAGGAGGTGGTATCTTACATTGGTGTACTCCAGTCATCATCATTATGATTTCGGGTACCAAATTGTGGGCTGTCTCTGTGCTCGTGTTTGGTGAAAGGAAATACATACGTGCGCATTCATTTCACTTCCGTTTTGTGTCGCCATGTTGCCCCCGGACAAGGTACAGACGGGGGTCGTGGCAAGGGGCGTGGCGAGATCGTGGGGGTGGGGGCGTTGCTATGACTATGTCTCGGATATAACTGCCTGGGACCGTTACAGTCAGTTCGGTCTTTGGTCTTCATGTGTGTCCAACTATTTATTTTTATGACATAATGTAGCTACAGTTGTGACTGCCTCATAGCATATCCCTCTTGCCACTTTACACTTCACTTTTGCCACTTTTCTGTTGCCTCTTGTCTGTGTATTTGCTATGAATGTTGCCATCTAAATATGTGAAAATTGCTCATTTGAAATGTTACCAGTGCGATATGCTAAAGTGTGGCATGGGGCGTGGGGCGTTGGGCGTTGGCCATGTGGCAGAGTAGGTTGGAAATATCTTGGCAAATTGCCTGTCAAAAATTTGTAGGCAATTTGTTTTTGTTCCTCTACAGTTTTTCCCGATTCTTATCGAAATGCTTCACACAATTGTTGTAATAAATATATATATATATACATATACATATATATAGTCTGCACACATAAATATGTATATATTTTTGGCATACTTTTGTGTTTCACTACGGAAGCGTAAAATATATGTGTGGGTGCTTAACAAATAGAGAAATATCTTTTTGAATGCCTTTAAACGGTCTATGAACTGTTGGAATATAATCAATACTTTTAAAAAATACTCTCAGCATTTGACCATGTAAGTATTTGGTAAAAGGATGTATTTTATAACAACTATGCTTTAAAACTAAATTAACATTATTAATGTTATATAGATTATAATATCTTAGACATATTTTTTGGGATAAAGTAATGTTAATTATATTTTAATGGTATTTCGATTTCAATCAGGGAATCAAACCGAAATAACCGCAATAACTGCAAACGAGTTCTTCGGTCAAAAATTCTATTTCGCTTTTCCCTATCGGATACAAGTACATTTGCTACTTATTTGCATTTAAGCATGTTACTCCTTACTTAAAATCAGATATGGTACATAAGAGTTATAAATGCAAATTTTAACTAAATAAAATATCGTGAATCTAACCCAAGAAGTGTTATTACGTAACTTTTATTCTAACAATTAAAAATAAAAGTTCAACTTAAATACACTGCGTTAACTTGAATATCACACAAACTTTTTCATAATTATTTGCTTATTTTTCAGTAATCGCTTGTTCTTATTTAATGATTGTTGTTGTTTTTTTCGTCTCCGTACTTACTCCCTTCCAAGAAAAGTTCGACATCTGGAAATTTACAGTTTTATATTACGCTAGTTCCTTTAAAACTTGCTTCAATAACTGGCACTTTTCTGTTTCACTTGAATTGAGTTTAAGTTTTAATTCAGATTTTAAGACAAACTTTTTTCAATTGAGGTATATATACTAAATATACATAGTTTTGACCATATTTTGTATATATGGGTCGTGGATCAGCACTAAGCAACAAAGAACAAAGCTATATTGATTGTGACCTTTCTGTAACTGAAATATCAAAAAAATTTGAAGAAGCAGAAAAGTAATACACAATTTTACTAAACACAATTCAAATAAGGGGAAATAAAATATGGTAGGTTGCAAAAGTCTTGTTCTTAGCGGCACAGGCAATTCTAACGCAAGCCTCAAACTCTCATGACTCAATTCTCAATCAGGTTAAATGTGCACTCATTCGAAAATATAATTCGTGACAACTCAGCTTCACCAAACAACAAAATTTGTTTGAACCAAACTAATCAAGTTTTTTTCATTCGTTTATTAAGAGCGGCATTTCGACAGGTTTGCTGGCAGGAGACCCATTTCGTTTATACATAGTTCAGTTCGAGCCAAAACATAATTTTTTAATCGTTCCTGCACTTCAGTAGCATCTCGACACCATTTTTAAAGCGATTATGTAGGCTTGATCTCACGGACGATCTTCCTGTAAAGTCTTGCACTTTTTTTGTAGGAATTTTCTTTCCACTCACGAATTTTTTTAATAAATCCTCCCACTGTACTTTCATTAAAGTTTTTTTTCCAAAATTTATGGAAATTGAACATTCTAAAAAGCCGATGCAATTAATTTGGATTTTTATGTTACAGTCAGTTTAATTCCTTTAGTCATAATTTTTCAAGGTGCTCTGTGGACGGCAACCAGGACGTCGAAAACAACAAAGTGAAGCAAACATTAAAGGCATCTCCCAAAAAAAAAAATTAGTCGAATAGAATTACAATTGCTGAAACCACAGGCAGTAGAAGTCAAAGTTTGATTAAGTTTATGAGTGCGACTTATTTTTTGTCGCTGGGTGTACGAGGTCATATTGAATATGGGAGGCTCAATCTATCACTATACTAATATATATAATATATATATGCATATAAATCCTTAATAATAAATAAAAACTCTATTCTTAGTAAAATACGTATAACAAATAAAAATGTGCTATTCAAGTGAAACAGAATTCTTTTGGAGTTTTATACTTTTCAAGTAGTTTAGTTGTTAGTATATTTATGTTAATCTAATTTAAGTTTTGTTAAATAAATAGAAAAACCAAAGAGTTTTATAATTGGTTAAAGGATATCAAGATTTAAAATTTCATAAGAGGAGTGTGCTATTTAAGTAAAACACAGTGTTTTTTTTTAAACCATTACCAAAATATCAATAAAAATTAAAAATGTAATTTTGAACTTTTAAATAAAATTTTAGAGCTGTTACAATCAAATTTTATTGAAAACTTATAAAAGTTTCGGTCCCTACTTAAAATTAAATAAATTTTTTTTAAATTTTAAATTATTTTTATACAAAAAACAACATAAAATTGTTTAACAATGTACGAAAAGCGAATCAGTTTAAACGTTACGGCTTTCGGTTCCCGATAAAGAATTTGTTTCGGTTAATTTTGGTTAGTAGTTTCGGTACGGGTTCCGGTTTTATTATCTGTTTCTAACAATTCCTGCTCCCGTTTGTAATAATCCATCTTGAATGAAGGTGTATAGTAGTTGGGATTTGCAGAGAGAGCTCTAAGAACATTGTGAACCCAGGAAATTAGATACGGAACATTTGTATAAGCCGAAGGAACATCTGCATAATTACAGTGAAGACCCCAGGCTACAATGCCCAGTTGATAATATTGTTGAGGATGATCAACAAGGGGACAGAATAGCGGAGAGCCTCCATCTCCTGTGCAAGAATCCAAATCCTTCTCCCCTCCAGCACAAACAAAGGACTTGTCAAGCTGAAAGTATTTTCCCAAACGAGTTTCCCTCAGTTTTTTTTGACAGATCGTGCTATCGAGGATAGGAAGATCAACTTTTCGTAGGATATTACTGGGTGAAGATTCTGTAAACTTCTCTTTGCCCCAACCTGCTACAAGGCAGCGTTCCATAACTGGGTACTCGAAAGTTCGAGGTAGACAAATAGGCATTATGTGATTACTCAAATTTAAGTCAGATTTTAGGTTGACCACAGCAATATCGTTATGAAGGTTTCCTTTATCGAAAGCCTCATGACATATATTTTCAAGTACATCACGCTCCTGAAAGGGACTCGGTTCGTCGTTTGTTTGAGCATCCCATTCCCCAGCTCGGACACGAAGATCGTCAGTTTGATGGGAACAAACAATGTGAGCAGCTGTAAGCACCATATTCGGTGTCAATATGGAACCACCTCCAATAAACTTCTTCTTCTCGTTTTCATTCACAAATATCGCCACCACCCACGGAAATTCAGCAAAGTTGGCTAACTTCCCGGCACCTTCATTGCCAGTTTGAATTTTTTCGGTATCCATATTTCGAAAGCCGCATTTGGGACTTGGATGCTGCAGCCTTGGGTTCTCTTTCTAAAAGTGATTTCAATTATTACCCTATTCAGAATAGAATATTATATGAAACTTACTATTGATTCGTTTTTGCAGCATATTTGAAGATAGGGACAAGGATTCGATTCTCCTACACGAAGTTGAAGGACTCCCTGTCCGTATTTGTTGTGTACCTCATTATTGCACTTCCAGCGCGGGGTGCAGCTACTTCCGGACTGACAATACGTTTGAGCATCTGAAATTGGGTTTTTATTATTGAAAAAAAATCCATAAAACTCAATGAAGCAAGCTCGGCATTGGGAGACCCCGTACTTATGGGTAAGATCAAGTAGTGGTTAAAAGCGAATGGTGGTTAAAGGCCAACAGTGGTGTAAGCCAAATAGCCTTTTGCCCCACTTATTGGCTTCTCTCTATAGTTTCTCAGTTCTAGGTGTTTTAGTTGTCTATACAGACAGACAGCCAGACGGACACATCGACTCGGTTGTTATTGCTGATCAAGAATATCTATACTCTATGGGGTCTGTCAGGACTCCTTTTGCCTGATTATAATTATAAACAATAATTAGTGTTTTTTGAAAATTTGGAATTAAGACGGTAGCCCCTACAAAAAATATAAACAGCTGATATTCACAATCACAACAAATATGGGTGTTTCCATTGAAACGTCTTGCTTTATGTATAAGACTTTCCATATCAGCCTTTCAAGGGGAATTTTTTTTAATAATACACGGTGTGTAATACACACTGTGTATTATATGTATATGTATGTATATATGCATGCACATATGTATGTACATATGTATATTTATTAGTTCATATGCAATTTCAACAATATTTTACCTGTATTTTCTTCCGTTAAGCTGCCATAAGTTGTAAAAAGAAGCAAGCAGAGCGTTAAATATAATAATCTGATCATTCTATTCCAGATTGTATTATGAAGTATGTAAATGTATTATTAATATTAAACTAATATTAAAGCATTTAGTTTCTATGGTGATAAGGAGGCGCAAAAAGTCTTATATTTGACCGGAGCAACAGCTGATTTCAAACTGTCGACTCGCCCAACGTTAAGCAGTTCCAGCAGCTGTGCTCAACGACAACATCGGTATGAGTCAAAAGAATGAGAGAAGTAAAGAGAGTGATGGGCGTGCTCTCAGCCAGTGTTGCCTCCAATATTTTTATGCCGTTAAAATTTTAAAATTATAAAATATTTCATTGACTTCACGAATACATTTGTTGTTTAAATAGGCTATATGAACTTTGAAATATGCTAGATTTCAGGCTATAAGCTATTTTCAAATTTTACAAGCTGTTCCATTTTTAATTATGCTAGATCTAGCTTGAAATAAGCTAATCTGGCAACACTGCTCTCGGCACAGTGAAGTGCGCGTTCAACAGAACGCTCAAATTTGTTGATTATCTACTAAGTTACAATTAAAACGGCTGGAAATAAATATAGATTTCATTTACATATACAGGGTGTTTTGTTTTCGCTTCCAATTATTCGATTAAAGTATTTATTGCGAGGACTCAGACTTATTATCAATTGTGCTAATTACGCCATTTGTATATTTTTTGAGCTTGTAAAATGTAAAAAAAATCGAAAAAAAGAGAAAAGTCATAGTTCTTTAAGTTTAAAAATATATATTATAATTAAAATTATTAATTATATTTAAAAAAATATATTATACCATTGATTTAAATTAAATCAGTAACGGTTACGGTTATGGTCTGGTTTTTGTTTTCGGTTAACGGTAATATCAAATTTTGTTGTATCGGTTTCGTAATGCTTAACCGTTTCACCTAAATTTCGGTTTCGAAATACCGGTATGACATCGGTTTTCAAAAAAAACCTAAAAATCCAAAATCCAAATGATCACTTAGAAAAAGGATACGAAAGCATTCGGATGGTACTCATGGTAAATTATACTCAAGTAAATATTTGAAATCTATTCCAAATTAAAAAATTCATAAAATTTTAGTCGCTGGATGGAATGAGATTGAAAATACTACACCTTAGAGAAATTTTTAAAGTCGATATATTTGATGTTTGGGTCCATATGTATCATAAAAATAAATATTTGGCCGAGGACTATTAAAAAAGCTAGATTTTGTTAATTGGTTGTCATTAGCTTCCGGAATCTGTAAGACATTTTAAAATCGGGTCTGTCGTTTAAAGAAACGATGAAAACATTAGCTACATTAAAAATAAAATTTAAATATACTACACCTACTAAAATTTGTTAAAGTCGTTTTTCGGCATCTGGGGCCTATATGTTTTAAAATATGTGGTTTTTGACCATGCTGAGCTTAAGCTGTTGCATAGTGTTATCAATTGTGCTTAATTTAATAATAAATACACCACATTATGAGAAAACGTATTTCGTACTTAAAGACCCAACAATTTAAATTTAACAACTTACTAAGTACGTATTTGCTATAGTCGACAATGTAAATACGATCTTTTAAATTTGTTTGTTCTTGAGTTAAGTACAATTTAAACATGAAGTGAAAACTCTTCAACTGAGAGCAAAATCAGATAAAAATAAGAATTTTACATCTTAGTTCCAGAAATTCCAAATTTCTTGTACACGATTTAAGTTCTAGTCTACTTCAAATAAATCTATGTGAATAATATTCTAAAAATAATTATTTTTGGTTTGATCTGACTGCACATGCTGCTAAATTATTTACATCATTAGTGTGGGCTTAACGTTTTCAGTTAGTGTAAAAGTAAGTGACGACTAACTGCAGATTTTTTTCTATTAAATTTAGTCTAAGTTTTGTAGTCATTGCAGACAAGCTAGAACCGTTTGAGAATTATAATATAATATTACATTTTTAAATTTAGAAAATAATTACATATATTGTAATATAACAAGCAGAAAATCATTTTTAAAAAATCAAAACGAAAACAAAATGTTTGAAATAAAGCAGTTAGTTTGGTTTGTGCCCGGGTTCCGAACTTACATAAAGAATTGTCGTACACTTTTTTGATAAAGTTCGACTTTTACTTGACTCAAGATTATTTGTGCTTGGCCTAAGAACTTTTATGCTCATGATTAGAAACTCGTACTTAAATCAAGTATGGGCTAGAAGAATCCGAAATACTTAATTCGAAGAACTTAACCTTAGCACCGGCTTTTCTTCTCTGTGCATTATACCTACCGGCAATACTACGGTTTCCGTGGTGCAAATATCTGATGGTGGATTTTTAGGAGAAGTCGATACAGACAGAAACTTTTTCGATTAAGGGCTTAGCCCTCGAGATTTCGGTGCTTTAATATGGATGTAATTCATACAAACTGTTCAGCGTGTCAGCTTTTTTATTATTATTATTAAATGCTAAAGTATTTTCTTGCATGCCATCCATTTGAATGTGTATTGCAACTGTAAATGGTCAACACTATTAAGCAGTCTAACAACCAATATTTATTTTCGACGACATATGCAGGTGCGCTTGGTCACCACAGTTTGAGAAGTTATAATTTTCACAAAACTCTTAGATCTGTTCATATTCATATACATATTAAACTATATGTGTCATATGGAAAATGTGCACACAATTTTTATACATCTGGGATAACTACACTGTATAAAGAGCAACAAAATTATCAATTAAATTGCCAAATGATGATAAATGATATTTTAAATATCTCTCGTAAAGAGCAGCGCTGTAGAAATGTGAATACGAAAGAATAATAATAAAACACCCCTTAGGTCTAGGATGTCTTTTAAAGACTGCTTTATGTGTCATTTTCGATTGTTCACTCTAGCCTTTAATATACTTTTATTGGTCAATATAGCTATAGCACAAGGTGTAATTGAATTTAAAAAGTGTCCGATTTCAAGAAAATTCTTTTCATTAAATTTATTGCAAATATACACTGAGCTTAGATCAAAAAATATTTAAAGTGTATAGACTATTCGCTTCGAAGTTGAAAGATATTTGAATTTTTTGGTTTGCTTCTCATTTTCTTGTTGTCTTTGCATCTGTGTTGTGCCTGCTTTGTATGCAGCGTGAGCTATCAGTTGTTGGATTTCAATAGACGAGTCCACTTTTGTGCCTCAATAAGCCCAAAAAAACCAACAATTGAGACTCTCGTCTGTTTGACTATTCTTTTGTTGCACCTACTATTATCGAACAAAGATGTAGGTTGTTTAAAAAAGAAAATATATTCAAATGGGGAATACCCAACAAAAATTGTGGCCCAGTTTTTTAGACTTGGCTTTAAGACCGAGCTGCTTTTGGTTTTGCCCTGTTAAGCAACTTGTCGCTGGTGACATTATGACAAGACCTGCACTTGTGGGTCGTCAGACCCGCCTAACTAACTTCCTGAACATGGCTGATGACTTGTATGTGCCAGCCTCATGCAGCTCTTCAATCTTTTGTCTTTCAACCCGTACATGTTGTCATTGGCATACTACTCTCCACCAAATGGCAACATCAATGTACAACTTGCAGCCAGCCAGATACAGATACAGAAAAGACGAAGGGTGAAGGAGGGGAGGTTGAAAAGATATACATAGATATGTCGTGGCCTGGCTGTTTTTGTGCCTATGCTTCAATCCGGTAACGTGCCACTTGTTAACTCACAATGGAGGTCTTACACAAGACTGATTGATGCACTCGAATGACTGATAGAAGGTTTAAAGTTTCCTTCATTTCGAGCGTTAAAGTCGAACCTAAAACTTGAAAAGTACAAGAATTTTTGTATAATTTTTTGGCTTGAAATTTTTAGTTTTATTTAAAGTGCATCTATTATACTATTAATATAAAGATTCTACTCGCCTGATTCAACATTTTCAACCATACAACAATCTTTCAAACATTCCTCGCAGCCCTTCCTCCAAGGCCCTCCTTTCCCACTCTACTCTTAAGTTCGACGACAGTTTACAACACTTTTGGGTCACACTTTTTGGGAATTGTTGGTAAAATATTGACAGAGCTATTATGCAGCGTGTACAAATTAATAGCAATGGTTAGGTAAACACTCGCATACTCGAAGCGCACATGAATACACTCACACACTCGCACTCATACTCACGTTAGCATTCACACATTGAGAGCGAAAAGCCATTCAGTGCGGTGTTCGCTTTAGCAAAATCTCTTGAATGCTGTTTACATGTTTGTACGTGTCTTTGTTAGCAAATTAACACACACGCACACACATACCTGAATCCTACACAAACATATACATAGGCTGAGCAAACAAAAAGCGTTGCCTATCCTTGCGGGCGGCTTATTTATTTACGCCTTTGAGTGGTTTACCCCACGTTCACCTCAGTTTTTACCTCAGTTCCCTCATCTTCTTGTTCCCTCCCAGTCGTTATATACCAATGTCTCAAGACCCCTTTTTGCATCTTTTTTCTTTACTACATATGGAATTTAATGGGATCTCTCCTTTTAAGGCAGTGAGTCAAAGCCTCTACATTTTGGTATATGTGTTTTTAGTGTCCAATTAAAATCATGCCGAATTTGACCATAATTTTGACTCTAAATTACAAGATCCTTACCTAAATATTTTACATAGTCTAAAACAACTTTTCCGATTTCCTACTTAAATTTATTTGCATTGCAATGTTTTTGTTTCAATAGTTACCTACTTATCTGATATCAAATATCCATTAATTCATTTTCAACAATATTAAACTCAACATTTTTAAATTTAGATTTCACTTTAAATCATTTTAATTATTTTGTTTTGGTGTATTAGCAGATTACCAACTTCTATTATTTCGTCACAACCTGGGAATCAAACTGAAACCACTACCGATCATTAGAATTGTTTCGAGCATCTTGGCTTAGTGACAAAGAAAACATTTACATTTTTTAAAAGAGTCAAAATTGCAATTTGAGTTTTATTTTTGAGCAAAAAATACAATATAAGAAATAATCATTACTTTATGAGTTTGATTTTTTGAAAAAGTTATTGATTGTTTATGAATTTGGTATACCTTCCAATTAATTAAAATCAAACCATAAATTAGTGTAAAAGCAGAATATTGGTAATTTTCTTGCTCTTCTAAAGTTACTTTAGTGAACAACATTTTTTTTTCTTCTTTTATACCCTGTGGGGTATATTAAGTTTGTTCAAGATGTTAAAGTATGTAACAGGCAGAAGGAGGCGTGGCAGACCGCATTCTGATGCTGATCAAGAATATATATACTTCTTGATCAGCATCAGAAGCCGAGTCGATATAGACATGACCGTCTGTCCGTCTGTCTGTCTGTCCGTATGAACGAAAGGATCTCAGAGATGGTAAGACTTAGGAGCACCAAATTTGGTATGAAGACTTCTTATATTTGCACGCAGATCAAGTTTGTTTTAAATTTTGCCGACAAAATTTAATCGCAATCGGACAATAAACACGGAAGATATTCGACTACAGTTATTCCATATGGTTACGCTTATATGTATTGCTGCATAACAAAATGTTAAGTTAACAGTCGAATGTTAAAATATCAACTGTTAAAGCTGCTGTTGCAAACGAAAAGCACGTGCTGTCATTCTGAGCAATTTTGGTAATAATTTTAAACATGTATGCATGTGCATACATATATATACATACTGAATTTGACAAGATTGTTCAAAAAGTGGGATGGTCTTTTATGCATAAAAATATTTATTTTTGAATATATACGTTTATTTAGATGGAAGTTAATGTGCAACTCATTGATGTTACGACCTTCAAAAATTTTCTGCAGATATACAAAACTCATATATATTTAAGAAAATTTGAGTATCGACCATTACTTCCACAGGGTATTTTAATGTCGGGCCCTCCCGACTGAATGCTTTATTTATTAATTAAACTTTCCAAATTTATAAACAATCAACAATTCTTTTTAAAAAAATAGATCATAAAGTAATGATTATTTCATAAATTGTATTTTTTTTAAATATTCAAAAATATTCTTTAAGTTGAACTATTTTGATTTGTAAAACTTTCGCAATAATACCTTTAGCTACTTATATTTTAAAGGTGTGACATATCGTCTGCATCTCTTCAGTTATTGTTTGAATTAATTTTGGATTAGATATATCAATGTCTAGAACTAACGAATTACTATCGTAACTTTTTATGTTCAAGCCTTTGCTTTTTAGTTTTTTCTGTTCAGTCTGTCTTATGACGACCCAGTGAATTTATCTTATGAGTTTTCTGCTCTAATTTAATTTCTTTCTACTTCCATTAGACTCAACACTATCCTCTGATGATGATATTAGCCTCATGTGTTGCATGTACGCTGAATTACCCGCTAATTAGCAACATTTTTAAAGCAGATGAAGTTTTAAAGATTGTTGCATCCTTTTACTTCTGCCGAGTTTGCGCATTTTTGTGCATTTCTTTTTAAGTGTTGTTTTTTGTTTATGCTTTGGTATGGATAACATAACCTTAAATATAATCTGCCACCTGGCAGGCGTCAGGCTAATTAAGCGCGCTGAAAAGAAGCAGAGTTAATGGAAAGGGGGTCAGTTGGCTGGATCTGCCTCAGCGTCTGTTAGTTAATGCAGTTACCACAAAGTGAAAGGCGTCCAGACAACGTTCCCGGCGCTAATTAATTAGAGCATTATTTTTCTTTTTTAATTTCTATTTTATATTCCATTTTGTGTTATAATTTGCACAAGTTTAGTCAATGTTGGTCACTGACTAATGAGATGAAATCTGAAAAACTGGGTCAGATTATCATCACTTGAAATGATTTGAAGTATTTTTAATACATTGAAATGGATAGCTTACAAACAGTTATTGCTAAAAGATTGTCATCAGGCGAAATTAAAATATAGACGATAAAAGTTTACGAAGAAATATTTTTGATATGTTTAGAAAACTTTTTTAGCTGCTTTTAAAATCAATAACAAAAATGAGAGTTAATGTATACAAAATTCGAAAATATTATGCGAATAATTGTGAAGAACAACAACAAACGAAAATAACAACAGTACATGAGCTAAACAATAAAGTTTTGGCAGCGATTGTGCGCTGTTCTTGTTTTTTGGCTTAAACGTGGCGCACCTGTTACAACAACATCTGAAAATATAACAACACCTTACTGAAAGTTTACATTTTTTGTTTTGGCTGCAGTTGTTGTTTTGAGTTTTGTTTGCTTGTCAGTGCACAACAAAAAGAACAACAACAACGACGGCGACGGCGAACCAAATATTTTAGGAAGCCTGCAAAAGAGTTGGGAAAATGGAAATGAAATTTGAGTGCCTGATAATACAACTGCCTTCCATTGCATAATGAAATCAAATTGTAAAACAATTTGCATTTTATAAAATAAACTTTTTCCTTTTGTTGTAGTTGAATCAGTCGAAATACTCACAATTCGTAGTTTCAAATCTACGAATTGGATCAGGAACAGAAGTAGGAGAAGGAACAGCTGGTTCAGAAGTGGGAAACTTGAGAAAGTGGAAGCCAGCATGTGGAAGGAATAAATCCATACTTTTTAGTTTTATTACAACATGAGTTATAGAAAATCAAACCATTAATAAAAAGTTAAATTAATTGAGTTGAAAGTTTAAAGTATTTTCAAGAAAATAGGAAACTCCTAAAAGTAATTTTGAAAGCTTGCCACATTTGTGAGTAAATTGAAGTAAAGTTAGGTATAAATTTACATGAAGATAGCGAGCAAATAGTAAATATAATTATATAATTAATGGTATACTTGAAGAAAACGTTATACATTTGTGTTACTTAATAGATTGATTTAGACAACCAAGGATAAAGTAAATTAAAAAATATTTAAAATAATTAAATTGGCAGAAACTAACAAAATTTAAAGCCAAGTTGTACCTAAAATTATTTAATATTTATTTCTACAAATATTATCATAGATAAAAATATAAGGGCAAATATTAAGGCATAAATAAAATGTAATTTCAGGGAAGAAGACGACAAATATGAATAAGAGATTACTGCACAGTTGGAAAAAATTAAAGGAATAATTCCTTCTTTATAATTATAATAAATAATGATATACTTAAACTTTGTAAATATTTATAGAAAACCAAAAAAAGTCGAAATATTGACAATTCCTTTGTTAGATTAAAAATTAAAGTCAACTCTAGAAGCAAATTTTCTTTCTACCAAAAAATTTTTTTTAAATTTATATATCCAAGCAATTTTAACTTTGGATTAAAAGAAAGACTAGCGAGTCCTCCAGTCAAAACTATTTACTCGGCTTTCTATTATGGAATGCAAAGCGTGCTCACCAGAGCTTCTCAATTTGCCTGATAAATTTCTGCGCAGCTAAGAAGATTTTTCTCAGAGTGCTCTTGCCTGCGTTTTGGGGGAAAATCCTTTTCAACAACAAAGAGTTAACCTTCAAAGGAGCAACAAAAGGAACACTTAACAACAGAATGCCTACACACACTCAGATACTTACACACACGCACACACACACATGCAATTATAGGCAAGGCACGCAATACAATGCACAAGTACAACAACAACAACAACAACAACAACAATGGATAAGCTGGAGCTAAATCTTGATAACAAAGTAAATAATACAAATTCTCGCAATTTTTCTGTAATTAACACATCCCCCTCAACAAACGCAGCAGTCAAAGGACACACGCATGGGTTTGTGTTTGTGTGTGTGTTTGAGAGTGTGAGTGAGAGTGTTGACTGAAAGCATGACAGGATTGCGTGCTGCAGGCATGAAACAAGAGACTCTGCATGGGAGAGAAAGCAAGGGGGAGAGGATATGTTTTCGCATTTACAACTCATACAAAAGTGTTGTCAGCTCGCATTTTTATGAGGTGTGTGTGTGGTGTCTGTATGTGTGTGTTTGTGTGAAAGGACATGCAACCTGTGTTTGTTTATGAGCTCATGTCAAGTTTAAGTGGCGTCTCTCAGCATCGCTTGTCTCCTATCTCCTTTCCCTTCTCTCCCTGCTCCCCTTGCAAATGCTAAATTGGCACGTCAACTGCAGTGTCTTTTGTTGTGTATTTAGTGGACAAGTGTGAAAGAAATTTAAAAGCATGTAAATCATGTACAAAGCAATTAAAAGAAAGCACATTACCAACAGCTTTTCCCTCAATTTTTATCCCCTTCAACAACTTACACTTTGCATGCGAAATTAATTGATAGCAAATCCGAAAACAAACCCGATAAACAATAGCATTGATCAACTTACAACTATAACAGACAAAAATAACAATAATAATTTCATCAAATAAATTGATTATTGATTGATGAATGCGTCGGACATTTGTGACATTTATTTATATTATTCATGTTCGCATTCATGAATTAAGACCCATAAATTAAAACGAACAACGGACTTTGTCTATCAAATTAAACATGGAAATGTGCCACGCCCAAAAGCTAGCATTACGATTAAACGAGCGAAGAATCAGAAGAACAACTTTGAATTAAAGTTGCAATTTTTTTTAAGGAAAACATAAATCAATTCCAATTTCTTATTGTATTTTAATTAACCATCGCCTCTATTTCAAAGACATGCTTATGAACTTCAGTTTTAATTCTTACAAGACTATGATATCACAGAGAAAAATCCACACACATCAGTTGATTTAGTTAACTTGAGCTGTTGTTATGTCTTGTGAAAACACTTTTTTTAATTTTAAACATATTTAAATAAATTAAAAATAAAAAAAAAAACTTATTAAAATCTTTTATTTTCCATTAAGCTTGAGTACTTCTTTCTTTTGTTTTAAACGTGTTATTATTTCTTTATAATCGTCTATATTATTGTATGAATTAAATTATTCAATTTATTCAATTCCTTGATTCCTAATTTCGGATTATCTATAAGACCTGAAGATATTCTGATAATTTTCTACATACTTTGAACTATATCTATATATACATATTTCAGTATTTCGCCTGAAAACTCTTAAATTTCTTTTGAAGTTGTACTGATCTTTGAATTTATTATTATCTTTTTCCATTTAAGTCAACTTTAGTATACAGTTTCTTACCATTCTTGCACTTGACGTAGCGCAATATATGGTTACAATTTTCCCTTAGATTTGTTTCATTTTCCCAGACATTTCTCGACTAGAATATCTTTCATTTCTTTTACTGTCTCAGCTTTTCTGCCTATTCCCTTTTAATTGTCTTTGTGTTGTGGCATTGTTATTGCTGTTATTCATGTTATCCTTGTTGCTATTGTTGTTGCTGCATTCCTTTGCTTTGGTTGCTTTTCATTGGTTTTCGTGGCGCGTAAATAAATTTCATATGACATTTATTACTGACCCTTAAGCTTGGGCAACCCACAACCAATACGAGTGTGTGACTGCGTGTGTGTGTGTGTGTATGTGTGTGTGTATGTATGTATGAGTGTATGGCAGATAATCCTGCATACCCCGCCGAATCTGGCAGGATCTGCATGCGGCGTTGGGAACAATTTTCATTTAAGATTTGTTTATTTTTTTCTCGAGTTTTTTCCTCGCATTTTGATTTATGTTACCACTCAATGGTTGTCTCTGGGTAAGGGGAAAGGGGATGCAGGAGGTGCATGGACTTTGTGTCCAAACAATAAGCAGGGGGCAATCAAATCCCAAGGAAATGAAGAAGGCAGAGAGATGAATGAATGCGAATGAAAGCGAATGAATGTGAATGAATGTGAAGATGAAGAAAAATTATATGTAAGTGGACGGTGGACACAGAAAACAATTGTAGTTAATTTACGCGTAGAACGAAATGCATGAGAAATTAATGAAAATGAAAGGAAGAGAATTAAAAGAGAGGAGAAAAGAAAATTGAAAATGGTGAAGAATTTGTTTGGGGCCGCGGGGTTGGACCTCTTCATGTATCTTTTAAAGTTAACTTGACTGTAAAATAAGCTGAGCAAACAGAGAGCGCATTGTCTTTGTCCTCGCAGTCTGCATAATTTATTTATGTTTTCCAAAAAGAAAAACGAAAACCAACAGCAACAACAACAAGTGGAAGATGAAAAGCGAAGTTGGTAGTTAATAGCGAGAAAATGCCAACAATACCGGCCGAGCAAATAATTACAGGCTTAATAACAAATTTAATATGGTTTTTGCCCAAGGACGAGCTCTGTCCTTATCCCATTGAGAGACGACCCTCCCCGTCCTTATTGAAGCCCTTCTCTCTTTATTCATTTTCTGCCTCTTTTGCTCCTTTAACTGTTGATTTTCTCATACGTCTTATGCGTTTTAATGAGCACCCTTTCGCCAGCCTGTTTGCGCTTCAATAACAATGAGCATGATGTCCTGCCAGGACTCGCGTCGTTCTGCCTTGTGCAAAAGCCTTTAACGAGTATTTGTTGTCCATTCGCCATTAAGAACATGCACTTGTTACCTCCCCTTACATCTTTCCCTCCTTTTCAGCCAGCCTGGCAGGCAGCTTTAACTTCTGAGTTTCTGAAGAGTCGTTGTCCTTGCAATTAGTTGTCGCTTTTCTCCAGAACTGCAATTTGTTGTATATCCTTTGTCAGCTTACGCATATCTAGCGCAATTTTCATTTACAGTTTGCACTGTTCAGAATTTCATGAGAAAGTCAGATGATGCTCTAGCTAATTGCCTTGCAGTTCTTGAGACTAGGTGAACACTTTAGGACCTTGAATGTCCTGGATTAGAAGATACTTTTCAAACAACGCGAAAGTATAATTGAATAGACTTTCGTGTCAAGATTGTATAGCCGAACTTTCATAGCGATCGAATTATGAAATAGGAAATAAAAAGGACGTCAAATGTCATGGATTTAATAATTGATAGCAACTATGGATAAAGTTGATCGAATTGTTTTTTTTTCTGGAAGCATTGATGCTACATCGAGGACCTAAGATCTCTAGATCCTTTCTTGTAGAAGCAATAATGCCTTTCAAACAACTAATAAATATCTTATTTTTATATTTTATTGGTTTAATGTCAATTATGTACACTAGACAGATAATTATAATTGTATAAAAATAAGTCACATTATAAGTTACAAATATTACGTACTTTAATATGCTTTAAAATAATAAGAAAGAAAGAAAATAAAATTTAATATGTATATTGGACATGTTGAAAATTAAGATCAATTACTCAGACCCACATTTATTGCGAGGATTGGGAAAACCCAAGAAAAACCCAAGAAAAACCCAATCAGGTCTGATATCATGTGAGTGTTAGTTATTATCAGTTAGAGAGAATAAAGTTAAGTCACAGTTAAGTCTATTATATTCCGTATAGAGCATTTGGAAGGGTTCATGCAGGGAATAGTTATCAATACAAATATTAAGGGATAGCGGTACAAAATTACGGGTATGTCTGGCAGGAAGTGAGAAGTTAATATGACTCAATAAATATGAAGAATCACATTTACCAGTCAATTTAATCATAAACATAACGCCAAGCATAGTGCGACGGTTAGTTAAGGTGGGCAGATTAATCAAAAGTAGTCAACTCTTAGGTCCACAAACAGAAAAAGATTGTTAGTAAGTTCTATTTTAGTCTCCAAACATTTTCTGCAAAAGTAATAACCTTAATTGTCCTACATTGAAATTACTTCTTAAAAGAAACAACATTTTTACAAAGACAAAAAGTTGTTCTTCGTTTAAATTATAGGAGCTTGAGTATCTTAAATAAACAAAATAAATTGAAAAGAAATATTGTATCTTTACATTATAAAATGATTTCTCTAAATGATATGCGTAGTTTAAGAAAGTTCTCAAACTAAGTAAGTTAAAAGCAATCAATGAGAGGTGGCATAGAAATCTGTAGGTATCTTAGCTCCAGCTGGTTTCCAAATCTTTCAAACCAAACCGTACCTGTCACAATTGAATATGAGTTTCAGAAAATTACTAATAAGTGGTATTAAATTAAAATGTAATTATTGCTTTTATACTAGTGTTTAAAAAAAATGTATTAAATTTGATCTCTCAAAAATATTTTGAGACTTGAGATTTCAGTTTTTATGATTTAGATTCTAAATTTTAGAATCAGCTCGCTTTGTTTTTTGGTTGGATTTCGGTTGATATGTATTCCTATTGCACCACTGAACGCCTTTTGTATTTATTAAAAAAATATTTAAGTTTATTCAGTAAATTTGAAGTAACATAATCGTTCACAAAAAGAAACAAATATTTGTTAACTAACGACTTTCCTGTCAAAATTTCTACTCCGATCGATCTATGATTTCTTTTCTAAACTTTTCACGTTCACCTACTAAAAAGAATAAATTTTTTGTTCCTTAGATAAAATAGGTAATCATTGTTTTTTACCAAATATCCAATGGGTGAGTCATAAAATTGTTCGTGCTTTCTTGATTTATAAGTATTTAAATACAAATTCGCAGACTCTAAGCGAGATGAAGATGAGATCAAACTTGATCCTCCGCTTTTCGTGCCTTGTAATTTGGATGATTTTCGAGATGAGAGCAAAAAGGGAGTCTTTCAAGGAGCCTGTGAGGAACTGGACAAGTTAAGTGCACAGGATGAGATCAGTGTGTCGAGTATAATTTCGGCCTTAATACGACCCATTGAACCATCCGATGAACAGTACAAGCAATGCGATTGGGGAATCGATCCGAAACAATTTCTGCCCGTCAAACAGGCTGTCATCTTTAAGGAGCAATTGTTCATTTCAAGACTGAGAAACACGAACTGCAAGCTAAGCGAGAATCTGAAAATCTTCTTTGAGCGCGAATTGAAGCAAATTGGAAAGTTTTGTCTCAATGTGGAGGAGGCATTCGATGGATATGTCGTCTATAGCACCAGCAAGATGAAGAAGGGCAAGGGGATCACCGAGTGTGGACATCAGCTGAAAGGCAAATATGATGATAAGTTTCTTTTGATATGCGAAAAGCGTTCCGAATTCGATCGCATCGATCATGCTTTAATTGAAAAGAGCCTTGAGGTGAGAAATCATGCAGATCTATATCTGACAGCGGTAAGGGAGACGAGAATCAACGAGGAATCACAGAAGTACAAGGCAACGGTTGATATCAAGGATCGAGATCACACATTTGTCCTGGACGGTGGTATTATGCTCCTGATGAGGCACCTGGTTTGTCACAACTTTATCGGGAGCTACGAGTATTACACTATGAATCTCTTTGGACGTGTCCTACGTTGTAACCTAGTAGTTCACAAGGAGCGCAAACTAGTACGTATCTTCTATCGTACCTACAAGAACACCATCCATATTGTGACCCAACAATGCTTCAATGATGAACTGCAAGATGTGGCCGAGACCTTCATGACCCCAGAGGGTCGCATTGTGCTCCACTTCTGGCGAGGCTACAACTATCTACTTCATGCCGCTTGTTTGCCACCTAAGAAAAAAAAGGAGCTCATTCTGCCAAAATTAGAGTTGATGTGGCGACAGGATGTCGCTCTGAGTCGCAAGTTTGGAGAGCTCAAGGCCTTGAATTATGAGAATTCTATGAAGTATCTTGAAACGAACTCCGAACTGGCCGACTTTATGCAGGATTATGTATTAAATGTACTGCGCTATAAGCCCAGTAATGTAATGGAGTTCTCCATCATGTTTTTCCAAAATATGGCAAGCAACTGACTTTACCATTCTCCAAAAATTTGTCTTTGTTTAAAATAAAAATTAATCGCACAAGTTTCCCTAAGGATTCAGACGCCTATTTCGTCATCTTTTAACTTTTATCTTTTATTATTAATGGGATGTCCTTACAGCGTATTCTCTTATCAACTCTCACTTAAAACCATGTTTTACAATCACAATTTTGGATTTTTCAAAGAAACCTCTATCAACTTGTTATCCCTATAAAACTCTTTAATCACAAAAGGTTGTTCTGTTATCCCGCCTCAAAAAGATTTCACCAATCAACAGGCTACCGCCACAATATCGTCACCCCTTAAACGGTTACCCCAACAACAATTTAATTCATAACCTCAGCAACCAGGTCTACCTATATTTACAACCCTCAAACAAAATAGTTGATAAATTTCACAGTACTATTCCGTGTTTCGTTTCTAGGTATTCATCTAGATAGAAGCCTAAATAATAGTATAATTTCAGCAAATATTTTTCATTCACTTTTGAGCTTATCTAAACTTAATTAAAGCGAAGATGTCGTGCTGCAAGGAGAAGGATTTATATGCAGGAGCAGGAGATTGTAAGCCAGGTGCCATTGATTTGCATCCGACTTCGGCATGTCCGGCTCCTTTAATCTGTCCTCCCCCACCCGAGATGGGACCTATTCGGCGACGCAAATGGAATGAGGTTACTCCAGTTGCATTGGTACCTAACACGGCGGCCATACAGCGTGAATTGATGGAGAATTTGAAACAAACTGGTGGAGACCCTGTGCAGGAACATTATCAGCTTCAAGCTGACCTCAAGGCAGGCACTGATAGTCAACAGCAGCAACTGATTGAAATGCGAAATGAACACGCCCAAAACAGACCCCTCAAAACTGAGGAGGTGCAATTTGTAGTAAGTTCTTCACCTCGATATGCGGTACAGATCTACAAGAGTATTATTATCCATTATCCCACAGCGTTCAATTAATCCAGATGCGGATAATCTACAGAATCCGCCCTGTTATCTTCCTCAAGCTGGTGATGATTTGCCGCACAAGGATTCTATGACACCAATGGGTCCTATTGGCCCCTGGGCCACCGGAAAGGTGGACTGGAGTCCTATGGCTGGACTAACGGGGACGCGTCCTGTAGTTGATAGATATTCCATAACACGCTACAGTTCCAATGAATGGAGAGCCAGGAATCAACAAACGGTGCAGACGACGAACAGTGTGCTTGACAAGGCCGATAAGTAAGCAAGAATTTCATTCATCCTCACTCATCCCATAACTCGCCACCTTTCTCCCACCTAGAAATCGATTCAGTGCCACCACTGAGTTTCAACGTTTAACGGCAACCGTCAACAAGACCCAAAACGAGACGACGGAAAAGCTGAGACAACGTTCCCAAGTCATATGCAAATGGAAGAGTACACTGGAGAATGCCATCAGGGCGATGACCGACGAGATCTTTATGGTCGACGAGGAGCGTAACCGACTACGTAAAGCTCTCGTCACACTGGGTATACCAGAGTGCATTGTTAGGGAATGCATCGAGAAGCGTTGTGGACGTCCAGACACTGAGCTGGTGAGAGATACTACCGAGGAGGAGCTGGTCAATGAATTAGCTTTGATTGCCGAGATCAAGCGACAGCTACAGAAGATCCTTCAGGACTTTGAGGCCCAACAGCAGGAGAATCGTTCGGCCAAAAAGCGTCTGGAGTTCGATTGGAGTGACAAGCAAGAGGCCTACGATATTGACACAATTAATCTAGGATTAAACAATCACTCTCGTACTGTTATGTTCCATGTCGGAGCCATTCGACAACCTCCTGAGCAGTCTTCTGAGAAATACTGGGAGCATTTCAGCCAGGAGACTCTGGAGGAGTGCGAGAAGTGCCGCCAGAGATCCGCTGCTCTTCGCAGCACCCTGAATACTATTCTACTAAATGGAGCACGTGATATTCGCACTCAGGCAGATATTGTTGAGAAGTCCTTGACCTCTCGCATCAACTGTACCCAAGAGGCAGTGCAGCGCTTCGAGAATGATCTGCATCGTGTCCTGCACGACCTGGCGGAAACAGAGGCTCGCATTGACCAGCTCCATGGTCGCATTCGTAGCTTCGACGCTGCCATGAAGGTGGCCCAGACTCGCATGCACAATCGCAGCTATCGTCCGAATGTCGAGAGCTGTCGAGATGTTGCCCAACAACATCTCATTGATGAAGTCCACACCATTCAAAGCAGCGTTACAGCCATGCTCCATGAGCTGACCGCAGCCGAGGAGACCAAGGAAGCCTTGGTTGGAGTCCGAGGCACCCTCGAGAGGGAAATTATGCTGAAGCGTCGCACTCTCTTCGTAGACAGGGATCGCTGTATGACCCTCCGCTCGCATTATCCTTCAGCCAATGCTCTTACAGGCTCGGGAGCTTTTAATCTATAATATATTTGTAACCGCCTCAAAATTTAATGTCTTAAATTGTATGTTTAGTCTTATGTATTGGTATTCAATTACTTATATAAAGGTTCTCAATATTCGCGAATTAGTATTTTACCTTATTATGGTTAGGGGAGATATACTAGTTTTCAATTAAATAATTGCTCCTTTTAATTATGAATTAGTATTGTAGTTTATGATGGTAGGGGGGAAATATAGAAAGCATACCAATGTTAAGAGATAATTGAATCGTAAACTGAGCAAAATCGAAAGAAATTTACACGAAGAGTAACCGAAAATGTTAAGATAAATAGGATACAAAGATAAATGGTGAAGAGAGGGAATAATGGGAATGTTGTAAAATAGAGCCCACTCAAAAACATCTTATTTAATTATGATCAATCCTTTCTCCCCTTCTAATAATAAAGCACACTCAAAAATCGGATAAAAAGGTTAAAATTGGCTGAAAATCTTAGAAAATGAGAAATGAACCTTAGAAAGATGGCGAACAAGATCACAAGATATACTGCACTACAGTAATATTATTAAAAACAGATTAGACGTTTGATAATGTTGCATACATACATACAATATAAAAATAATAAAAAATAAAAAAATTTAATTCAACCAAAAATTGTTTCTTTACTTTTGATGAATTAGTTATCAGTACCAGCTGAATGACATGATATTTTTATACAAATCTGACAGCTAAGTCAGTCTACTAAGTCGTCTAAAAAAAAACATCAACCATATGATAATGATACCAAAATTTGGTATGGTTGCTAGTTAACTTATAACATATTTATTTTAAATGCATATCATATTAATTAAAAAATAGAAAACCGTTTATTATATTTAATCAACACGATATTTGGCCTTTAAACCTTAAAATGTAAAGAAAAGATATTTCTAGCTCGTTTGTAAATAACATTCGACAATTCCAAAATTGCAACCATTTTGGAAAAGGTCAATATTTTGATGGCTTATTGTATATGAATTTAAACTTAATTCAGAAATCTTAGCCCTCCTTCAAAGTCTCAATACATTTCCAAATGTGGTAGAGCAGCAAAAGAAAGACAAAAATTCTTGACCTTGCCCACGCATTACACATGACATGGTAGAGTCGAAAGTCTACGTATTTGCTTAACAATTGGTGCCTGAACCCTTCCCGGATGTGCTTTAACTTGAAAAACAACACGTGGCCTGTAATAAATCTTGTCCGGTGAATGTTTTGCACGTATACGGAAGCATCCAACTCCAAAAAAAGAGAAAAAATGCACTAAGCTACAGTGGAGCAAGCTCGACAGTAGGAGACCTAGTACTTTTTGAGTGCAAAGCGTTCACTAGATTGCTTTTCAATGTTGCCTACCATTCAATAGATGGCGCCACTTCATAAACATAGAGGTCGCTGGCGTCTCTTCTTCTTCCTTTTGCCCGTAACATTGTTAGTTGAATTACTTTCGCGTTTATCATCCGATTTGAATGAAATTTGGTGGACTGGTTTGGACTATAGTGTTTATTATATGTACCAAAAATAAAGGCGCTAGCACTAAAGGGGCTCTTGTAATTCGACTTCGAAGTTTTGTATTTCAATTTCCGGGGGCGGAGGTGGGCGTGGCAAAAATCTAAAACAAACTTGATCAATGCAAGATATAGATAAACCTACATGCCTTATAGTCTCTGAGATCTAGGAACTCAAAAAAGGGACAGACAGACAGACGGACAGACGGACAGACAGACAGACGGACATGGCTATATCGACTCGGCTGTTGATGCTGATCAATAATATATATAATTTATGGGGTCTGCCACGCCTCCTTCTGCCTGTTACGCACATTTTTTTTTGCACAAACTTAATAGACCCATTTGTACTTTTTTAAAGTACTGGCGTCTAAAAGTTATACGAAAAGAAAAAATAAAACAGAGATACAGACAAAGGAAGACAGGACATGCAACAGACTGGAGAAGACATATGACGTGGATGTTTTGACTTGGGTTTGGGTTTGCTGCCTCGCCGCAGCACGTGGCGTATGAGCAACGTGTCAGTGTCGCATGACCTTTTGCTGGCCAAAAATTGGTGTTCGAAATAAGACAAGTATTTGAACTAAAACAAACAAAAATAACTTCAATATGTTGTCAGGAGATGTCTCATGTAACTTTTTTTTAACCAATTTTTAACTGTTGGGCTTTCATCTTTATTTCTTTTTTTCTCTGATGTGCGTGTTATTTATTGTCGTTGAGCGAGCAGTGTGTTATGCTCAGGGAAAGAGAAAGAGGGACTTTAAGATGGACAAAACTGTTCCAATATTTGTTGCACTACATTTTCGAATCCTAACTGCTCGCTTACCTCTTCTCTCAGTTCTTTCCTATCCTCCATGTGTTTCTCCTGTGTATCTCTAAATTGAGTACGTGTTGTTCTGGCTGTTGAACGTGTTTGGTAAATAATAAGTTCACGTGTGTGAGTGTTCCTCTCCATCTCTCAATTGTGTGTATGTATACATATATGTTGTCCCAAAGTTGGCAACATACTTCCACTTCTATGGATTTTCAAACGTGTCTGATTGCCATCTAATGTCACTTAGTTGATTTCATTTTATTGCTTTTATTTCGATGAATTTTTATCTGCGCTCGTTATGTGAACATTTTTTATTTTATTTAAACCTTTTTCAATGAAGCCTTATATGTAGTACTTGTATTGAAATACTTACTGCTTCATATTTACTTACTGTAATTGTAAATTATTCAGGCATGTTCTACAAAACTCTACCAGCCCAAAAGCAACTCCCAAACAATTTTTTGTGTTCCTCAAATCTAGTAAGCATTGCTTTCAAATGTCTAAAAAATTGTGAGACATTTGAAAAACTTCAAATTTATTGCATTAACTTAAATTATTTATTTAATGCATTAAAAAGACGTGGAATTAATTTTTAAGAAATTTATAAATTTTATAAAATACAGGAATAATAAATAATTTTGTAGAAACTCGAAATAAATGAACAGCAGCAGATTTTCTTACTTCGAAAAACTGTTTCTATTTAACTTCCAATATTTGGCGTTAGGCATGATAAATAGGTATTACCGTTTTTTAAATGTTACTTAACTTAGCAAATTTTATTATGTGTTATAAAATCTCTTCAAGCCAGCAGGACAAAGGTTAAGATTAAATAGATTTCTCTTGGAGAACTACATTAAAAATGTTACCACTATTCAATGACATTTGCATTTACCTAAATACATCTGGACCGTCCAGGCCAAATTCTGCTTTAAGGTGCCAAGTCGTTACGTAAAATCTCTCCCTTTCTGTTTCATCCTTCTTCCTCTGAGAGTCGCTCTATTTTTAACTCTATTACCATGCCTCTCTTGCGATGCAAATGCCACATGCGGTGTCGTTTTTCGCATTTGTGTGTTGTTAATATTTCGTAATGCCGGTAAAAATCACAGCGTGTGGCAAGCATGAAAAAAATATGTATATACTCGTACATGAATGCCTCACATGCAAAAATCGTCGGCTGTTTCTGGTGCCGCGGCCCAAGCGCAACGTGTTGCCAGTGTTTTTGTTTGCTGTTGTTGTTGTTGGCACCACGCGGCGGCTGCTTGCTAAAAAAAATCTGTTGCATACTTTTGCGCGACTAAAAAAATTATTGTTGTTTCAGACATCCCGCAATGTCAAAGTAAAAAAGAGAACAAAGAAAATGAAAATAAGTGGAAAAAGGGTGTGTGAATTGTCGTTCTAAAAAGTTGTTGCATATTGCTTGATAAATTAGTGGATAGGGCAAAGGGTTGCTTAAAATACTGTGTGCTTGTCTAGGGCTACTTGAATGTCGAGCAACTATTTGTAGTAAACACACAGTTGCTCCAGCTGTGAGTGAGAGTGTGTGTGTGTGTGTATGTGTGCGTGTGCACACCTTTCTCTGAAGATGAAGCTGAGCTGGGGCAATAATTTAGCTTCAACGCAGCAAGACATGCAATTTAATTTTAACAAAACCTGACATTATCACACGAGCCAAACGAGCCAAAAACTAGACATGCAGTAAGAGGAAAAGTAGCAGAAAGGGAGGCGAAAAGTAGTAGAGAAGTAGCAGAGAGAATAGCAGCAACACAAAGTTAGTAACATAATAAGTAGCAATTTTCGGTTTCCGTTTTCCGTTCCAAGCGGCAACGGCAACGGCAACGGCAGCAACCTACCATAAAAATACATAAAACTGCGCCAGAAATAAAAGTAGAAAAAAAAGACAAACAAAAAGAAGAAACGCCCAAAGGGGAAACAGCAGCCAAAAGGCAACAGCCTGCTGCTGAAGGGGGTTGTAGAGAGGGGCGTGTCTGGCTGCCAAGAAAGTCGTTGTCGTCGCGCAGATGCAACGGGAAAATTGGAATTTTATAGTTGCAACTTTTGCAGTCGTAGCCTGGCAAAGGTGCAAGTTGCAGCTCCAAAAAATAAAAAGGAAAATGTGCATTGAGCCTGAAACGCCAGTCTCAGAAAATAACATCAACAATTTCATAATAAAAACGCTAGTTTTAGGGTACTTAAAAAATTTACCAATTACATTTATATTATCTTTGCCTTAATTAGCATTTGTAGCTATAGCTTTTATTCAAGTGTAAAGTTCATCAATTTGAAAAAGAAAATTAGACAAATTTCGATATAAACTGTCTTCAAGAATCGACTGTTAAAAACAAGATGTTGCAGCTGATTAGTTATTCTTTTTTAATGTGATAACAATTTTTATTAATGTGTATTAAAAATATATTTTGATTACTGTTGGAATGATTTTAGTGCGAAATAATATATTTGGCTTTTGCCAGTCCTAATTAATTTACTTTTAAAATTCTAATCAATACTCTTAATTCAAGATTCAATTTGGCAATTTGCATAATTTTTTGAATGTATTTGAGAGCCTCATGCAAAATCTACTATATTTTTTCGAGCAGCAGTTTCTGAACAATATAAAACTGTTCGATATTTCCCAAAAGCAGACTTATTTCTGAGCAAATTCACTTTCATAGACCTAAAAGTTTGACGAATTTCGTGTTAAATTCTTTTCGGGAATCACCAACTAAGCCCAAGCAAATGAAACTGCGGTCTCGGCAAATGCAGCTAAATTAGTTGCAGGCTCCGAAAGCAGTAACAACAGCTAAAAGTTACTCAAAGCCACGATGAAAACGATGTAGACGACGATGAGGACAACAAAGCTTGTCATTCGCCTGGGCTCGTTAGCATTTTACAACACTGGCGCAGTCATCGCATCACGTGCTCTCTCTGCCCTTCGCCCTCCGCCTACACTTTCTACACTCATTTCTCTCCCCCTTGGTAGTGTAAGATGATTTGTGACCAGCTGCAACTTTTTACCGACGCCCCCGGCAGCCATTTTTGATATTATTTCAGAGCTGCAGTTGCCGCTGCACTTCCGTTTCCGTTTTGCGCCAGCAACTTGCAGCGTTGCATGTAAATGTAGTTTTTTGATCGCTTATCACAGTTTCTCTCTCTCTCTCTCTCTATCTCTGTGTGTGTGTGTGTGTGTGTGTGTGTGTCTGTGAGATTGGGTGTGGGGGAGGGTGTCCTGGCATAATGTGGGGTGACTGTTGATTTCATCTTTGTTGCTGACTTGTTGACTTTGCCTGGGTTAACTGTTGAAATGTTTATGACTTCATTGTACTAATAAAAGATATCATTTTCATTCACTGAGAGAGAGAGCTGAAAAAGTGGTTGAGTCACGTGCCTGACATGGCAGGTGAAAATGAAGAGTTTTTGCCGTTTTATGAACTGAAAGTTATTTTGAGTTTTTATTTTACTCAACTGTCATTTGTAAGGGCTACACATAATTCTGGCATATTATCAGATTAATCTTCAAATGAGGGGCAAAATACTGAAAAGAAGTCTATCAGGGAAAACTAGCGGCTCGTGTCAAAAGCATCAACCGACAACCAACAACCAACAACCAACGAGAAACAACGAGGCGTATACGCAGCGGATAGCTTTTTTGGTTTTGCAGCATGTGGAGATTCCCCTGCATCTATTTCTGCCCCCGTTCGTGGGCTGGGCAGCAGCTAATGCGGCGTGAATATGCATCGTGTGGATTGTGGCAACCTGCGGCCAGCGGCAACGGACCACGTTATCATCATCAATGCACAATTCCCTTACCCATACTCCCCTCCTGGTCAGGTTGTGCTAATGTGCGGTCTGTTGGTCGTCGAAAGATTAGCCAAGGCTTCAATTCAACTCCCTTTTGTGTGTATTCTGTGTGTGTACTTTGTGTATGCTGTATGTGTGTGTGATTGTGTGTGTTTAGGGGGCTGTAAAAATCAAAATTCCAGCACGCGCAGATTGTCTGGCATTTTATTACCTGGAATGTTGACGCTGAAGCTGTAGAAATGATTGAGATTGAATGACATGCCAACGCAGATGACAAGACAGAGACATTGCACACACACACAACACACACACACACTCATTCACACTCTCACGCACACAGATTGAAAGTTAAAATATGCAGAAAGTAGCGTTGCGAAAAGGTTAAAAAGAAAGTACCATTTAAATGCAAAGCATATTTTTGGCAAAGGTAAAATTGTATAAAAAGGCGAACAAGTCACTGCGTGTGGCAAGTGGCAAGTACCAAGTAGTAAGTGGAAAGTGGCAAGTGCGTCTCTGCCTCTCCCTCTCTGTGACTGCTGTAAATAATCAAGTTGAATGTTGACACGCGTAAGCTACCCACACAAATAACATCAAGACGTTCAGGACTTGGCATTAGCAGGGAATACTCACAACTGTATAAAAGGAATATTTATAAAGAACTGTTAATACCCTAGAGAAACTCTCTAATCACTGTCTTTCTTTTCTTGGAATTATAAAAAAACAGCAATTAGAGCTTAAATTTGTTTTGATTTCTAGTGAAAAAAATTTAAGCAACAGTTAGCACATAGCTTACTAAAGTGACAGCAAGTTTAATTTTAAGGCATTTTTATATATTTACTGGATACTAATTTACGTGTAGTTTCGGAAAGAGAAATTTAAATTCATCTGTACTCGGAACTTTTTAATTTTCTATGGTCTGAATGATTTTAAAATATATAACTTATTGATAAATTGATTGCATTTATTTGATATTTAAGTATGAGAAGTTGAAGTTGGAGAAATTTCGCTTTCTGGGAACTTAAAATAAATTATATATTCGATCAAAATTAACTAGAATTTTAAGCACTCACAGAAAAATTAGTTTAAAATCTTATCAAATGTTAGAGTATAATGATTATAATTTTCGTAATTCAAACAAATAGGACCATTATTAAATCCATTTTAATTTCAATCCAAGTTTATAAATTTCAAAGTGTATCATTGAAAACTTTGAAATCAACTCTATTTGATAACAATCCTCTTTTTAACACCTCATAAGAGGGTATTCAGAATAAAAAGAAAAGGAATGAAAACTGCGGCTCTGATGTCGTCTGACTTTTGAGCTGTCAAAAACTTTTGGTGCTGTCTCAAAATATTCCCACGCCTTTATATAATATTATATGCAGCAATGTGTATGTACATGTGAGTGAATGTCTGTGTCTGTGTCTGTGTGTGAATGTGCTGGCATTGAGCTGTTTGTCTTTTAATTGTTTGCACTTAAGCAGAATTTGCCATCTGCTTTTTGCTTCTTTCTCTGTTGGTTTATTTGTTCGTTTGTCTGCATTTGTGGGTGTTCCTCCATATATGAGTGTGCTTCTGTGTGCGCGTTGCAGGTTATGACTTTTGTGAAAAGTCGTTAAGAGAGCTCTCAAAAAAAAAAAATGGTAGCCACATTGTATGATGTTTTTATGTTAGGTGTGAGACCTACGAGTTCCATTCGAAAATTCGAAATTAAGTTAATGTCCAAAATGAATCTCAGACTAACGAAACTTATCAAAATAGCTTTAACATATAATTTAAGTTAATTATTTTCTATAATAAAATTATTTAATTATAATTTAAAGTCTATTCTAATTCGCATATTTCAAAGGCGTATAGTTTTAGTAATTCTAAAATTTAATTCTGTTTAAACTATGACTTTTTATTATAACGTAAATGGGATATTGATTCTTAATTAACTAATAGTCTGAACAGAGCGGAGCGGAGCACGGCGCGACGAATGAACTAGACACGATGAGTTTCTGTTTTGGACTGACTGCCGAGAAACTCGGCAGGTTTATTGAAAACTAAAATTCTTATATCTAACATATTGTAATCTATATCTAAGGATACAACTAGGGATATTGGTTTAGGCGCTGCATAAGATAACTGCTTCTTATCATATGCAGCTGGTGCGAAACTCCGTATCTGCGGAGGACTGGATTTACTTAGGTCTATGGGAAATATTCTTAATCTAAAACCAGAATTTACATTGGTTTTAAGTGTACAGTTTATATCTTACAATATAAAATTAAACATAGTCATTTATTTTTATTTCAATTCCGCAGTGCTACAATTGGAATGAAGTTGAAATACCTGGGAAGTGATACTGCATTTCTGGTTGAACTTATCGAGTAACAAAACTCCGTACTTCGATTTTGGGGGACACTCCCAAAATCTTTATTTATCATTAACACTGGTTTTACGTACTTATGAGTACTTAAAAGGCTGTAGCTTATTGAATATTAAAATGATCTTATATTTCTTAGCTTTAGAAAAAGGAGAAGTTGTTTTCCAAGTGGTGTTTGACTGTCGCAAAGTGTTTTATGCATCATAGAAGAAAAACTTTGTATCTGCGAAAGATATGGAAGTAATTATACACTATTGACCTGTATAATGTGTTTTCCTTAAATCTATAAATTAAAATACAAGATATAAGTATAAGATATAAGAAGTAATTTCAAATGTCATTGTTTTAAACAGAAATTGTTTAAGTACAAAAATATATTTGGACTTCGGTCATAGAACTTGATAACGAGTTTTAAATTCTTTATTGTAAACTTGTCTTTCAAATTATATATTTTAAATATATAAACTGCGATTTTATTTCAATTATTTTTGTAACTATCAATAGTGAGTGATTGAGATAAAGTAAAGCAAATTTTGTCCTTCGAATTCTATATCTTCCATCACCATCTCAATACGTCTGTCCCACTCTATGTCTTGGATTGCAAATAAAATGCTTCATAAACAAGTCGCACACCTACACACATACAAAGATGTCGGATAGCCAAAAGTACCTGCAATCAGATAGAATGGCAATTGACTTATCTGTGCGGTCAGGCAATAGCAACATGTTTGCTCTGACAAACATAACAATCTGCAAACGTTTCGAATAGCAATCCCAAAAATGCAATCGGATCGGATCCAGAGCTAGTGACTTGGGTAAATTGATACACACAAGAACGTTGCGTTGCAATAGCCGCAAATCTTTGCGTAAATCAAGCAAAATGCAAATTTTACTAAAAGCCAAAAAAAGAAAAAAAGAGAGGTCAAAAGAAAGAAAACTGAAACAACGAATGAGTTGCAAGTGGAAACCACAAAGAGTTGGGCAAAAAGGGCAACTGGAAAAGGGCACAGGAAACTGAAAGAAAATCGTTATGCAGTTTGCATGGCCATCGAAACTGGCTGGCAGGTAAAATGACAAGGATGGCGACAAGGACGACGAATACGCCGCAAAGTATGCAACGTTTTGCAAAGCAAAGTTTCGTCCGACTAAACCTTATTTATCACACGTGACGGTAACGTTACACGAGCCCCTCTTCTTCTCTCTCACTCTCTCTCTCTCTCTCTCTCGTTTCGCTCCCTATTTCATGCAAACTTTTGAACCCATTTTGGTTTTTGAAATCGCATCCGAATGCTGGCCAATTGGATTTGTTTAGCCTCTATGCAATCCAGCACCTTACTGCTCCTCCGGTTTTCTATCGACTCTCTATGGTTTTTGGTTGCCCCTTTTAACCCCCTCCATCCCCTGTGGAAATACCCGACAAGACATGTTCATGCTGGCAAACACATTTACCACCTTTCGTAATTTCCCGCCCAACCATTTTCGCTGACTCTCGGTTCAAATTTCGTTTTGACAACGATTCGATTTGAATTTTTCTTTTGGAAGTGAAATGCGTTGATCTTTTTATTTCGGTGGTGCATTTCCAATATCTGCTCATAATTTTGATTATGTAGATTATCATGAACAATTGGTGGCAACTCGAGTCTCAAGTTTCACACAGAGGAATTTAATTTGATTTGTGGTTACGAATTTAGTAAGGTAACAGCTGCTGTTCAAGGTGTGAAACCTTAACAACAGAGAGCAGAAGAAGATAAGAGAGAGAGAGATCAAGCTGTTGCTTTTAGCAAAATGGTAAGGTGGCTTATTCTGTCTCTTTTCGAGTTTCACACTGACAGCATTATACTCACGATGACAAAGATAGATATATAAAATACACAATCAGTCGGGAGGGCCCGACCGTAAAATATCCTGTGCAATTTTAGGGCATTACTAAAATTTTCTTCCGACTATATTTGTTTGGTATTTCAGCCCATCTGCGGCAAATTTATATTAAAAGTCGCAAAAAGAATGAGCTGTCCGGTATTTTCAAATTTAATAAATATATAAAAAGTTAATAAAACGACTTCTCTTTTGTCTTGTCAGCACTCAACCAACTAGCACATTTAAACAAAATATTTAAAATATTATAAATTTAATCGTCTTGCAAATATAAGATGTCTTAATATGATACTTGTTGCGTTTAGGTCTTACCATCATCATTTCTCCCTTTCACAATCGGATTTAATAAAAATTGAGTAATTTTGCTCATTAATTAATTTATTACGAAATGACTTCTGCCTTAAGGTCTCAAGCTTCAACTTATTTAATTTAAAGTTGAAGCAAAATAAAATTGCACATGCAATTTAACACAATGAACTTGCAAATACAGCAGAGTCGTATCTGCGGGATATTTTTACCTCATTTGATTAAGGAACATTTTGGGGGCGAGGGGATATAAATGTTATATTTCAATTAGTTAGTCGGTAAAGAAGCTGGCACTCAGTGGAGTCTCGTATGTAGCATTGCAATGGACAAAATGTAAAGGCGTTGCAAGAACCTGTGCAAAATAATTAACTGCATGCAACAATTTGCATGCCACGCCTAACTAGCAACTGTGGTAACTGGCAACTGGAAACCGGCAATCGAGAGTGACATACGAGGGTCGACATGAGGTTTTGCTGGGGTCTGGAGGTATGTATTGAACACGTTCAGCGCATCGCGTTTGCGGCGCCAAAATGAAAATCTGCATTTAATTTATTGATGCAACAACAACAATGGCAACACAGCAACAACAGTGACAGCAACAAGGATACTTTTGTTGAGCATTTTATTCGGTGCCTAAATGTATGCAGCGTAAATTGTTAAACGCGCGCTTAATCTGCATATGGGAGGGCGTTTCCCATTCGCAACTTTTGAGTCGGAGTTTGGATCTGGGTTTGGGTCTGGGTTTGGGTCTGCTGTCTGCTTGCAGCGAAATTGTTTCACTTGTCCATTAAAATGTACAGTTCGCAAATTTAAGCACTTTATTGGGTTTTTCGTATCGCCCAAACAACATGCCACATGCCCCCTGCCTAGTGCCTCATTCGCCAACATTGCGGCTGTTTGCCACGTTTGCATGTCTGTTTTTCATGTTCACAATCGCTAATCGTTAACGTCTGTTGGCTTGTTCCTCGCTGTATGTCTGTCTGTCTCTGTGACCCCCTTTAAGTCTAACCACTGTCTGTATCGACTTAAGCATGGGAAGGCGGAACAGGTCTTCAGGTGCTTAAAGATATTTCCTATTTAAGATAATTTGATAAATGGCAAACTGTATCTAAAACGATTCGCATAATCAATGTATGCAGTTATATTTATTCAGTTTTGCTTTAAGCTTTTAATTTTCAATTTTTACTTCATGTGAAAATTGCTTATATGATTAGAATATATATTTCACATATTGAATAATATATTCAAATTAGATCTGAAAGTTTCTTAAGCCACCTTCTTAAGTTTTTTTATACAACAAATGTTTGTAAGCCGCACAGTACTATAGAGAAAAATATACAATAATAAAATGATATTTGAGTTTATTAATTTTTTTTTTGTTTTTTTTTTAGAAATTTTATTATAAAATGTAAATTTGAAAGAAAATATTGCACTAAGTTGTTTTACCAAGTTGGGTAATTTTATAAAGTTGTGGCGTAATTAAAACAACTAGCAATTTGGTATGTCTTTAAGATCTTGTGTTTGATGATTCCTTTTTCATCTAATTAAATACAAAACGGACAATATTTATAACCTTCAACTGGCTTTTTATTACAATGCACTGTGTGATGTTTGTATGAGTTACGAGAAAGCGTTTTTCCTTCCCTCTTTATAAACCTTTTACATCCGTAGTACATTCACTTCAATGTACAAGCTATTTATGTTTGTCGCATCAGAAATCAATAGGATCCACTCATAAGTTTCGTCTTATTTCCCTCCCATCTGACGTCATTCGTATATTACTATTTTTAGTTTCATATTTTAAGCTAAAAATATTTTTGTTTAGCTTTTGAACTGACCCACGCTTCATATTGTGGTTGTTATTGTTTTGTTTTTGTCATTTTGGCATTCAGCCAGAGAGAATTCCTTCCACAACAACAATAAGAGGGATGTGGATTGTATGTGTCCAAAACATTTGTATACGCGACTCTCGCAGTCGACAACCTTTTTGATTAGATTACGTAACGTAAAACTGGTTTGCAAATTGAATAAATGACTTTTGTGCTGCCAATATAAAACGTGTTTGCAATTTTTGATTAGTAAACACAGAAGCGCGTTTCGGCCTCTCTATCTCTATCTCTGTTACTCTAAAAGGAAATATCCAAACACAGTTTTTAGTTTAAATATAGGCAGGAAGAGGGATCCCTATGCCTCTGTAGGGATTTCTCCCGTCGCAATGTCATTTGTCAATTTTGCTTGGGCCATTTTGGTTTTTGGTCACTGGTCGACTGATGGTTGCTTGGTGGTGTACGTGAGCGATTGTTGTTGTTGCTGTTTTGTTAGTCGACCAATTAAAATTCATTAAACGTAAATTAACATTGAAGTTTGGATGGGGTGTCCCTCTCCACACATTATAAATTAGGGGTAGCAGCTAAAGCCCCTAACCAAACGCGACAAATTGCAAGCGAACTGAATGTAAATTGCCAAATTGAACAGACAGTCGATTTGGGAATATTTTGGGGATACAATTTACCAGATTATAATACAATGTAAGATGCCCAATTTAATAAAAGTATATAAGCGTATATCGCACTGTCTCCCACTGTCAAGCTTGCTCCACTGTAGCTTAAAGTTACGCTAACATTGACAAACCCTACATCTTCTTTGACTCTTATAAAGCAATTGTAGTTTTAAAAGTGTGAAGAAAAGGCTATTTTACTGGAATAACAAAAAAAGAATCAGAAATATTAAGTTTATACAAAATTTTAAGGTGAAGGAAATTAATTAAAGCAATAGAAATTAATTTAAAACAAAAATAAAGATGTATTAAGCTTCAGTGGTGCAAGCTCGACAGTTGTAAACCTTGTATTTATCGAAAAGAGCAAAAAGTATTAAAAAGCAAACCCATTTTCTGAAAGTCACCAATTAAAAAAACTTTTGAGTGCGACGCGTTCACCAAAGATTGTTTTTCGATGTTGCGTACCAGAAACTTCAACAGATGGTATCTTCAATACGAACAAATCAGTTGAAAAACACAAAGGTCGCTTCTACAAAGAGTTGTAGTGCAATAGTGTATAATATATATACTTAAACTCAAGGTGCTAGCACTAAAGGTGCTTTTGTAGTTGGACCTCGAAGTTTTTATTTAATGGTTACGGGGGCGGAAGTAGGCGCGGCAAAATTCTAAAGCAAGCTTGATCTGGGCCAGATATAGATGAGTCTACATACCAAGTTTGGTGTCTCTAGCTCTTATAGTCTCTGAAATCTAGGTGTTCATACATATATTAAAAATTTCAAACAGCCGTAAATTGTCCGTTTATTGTCCGATCAAGATACAATTTTCATTACAGGCTCGGATTACAGAGTTCATCTTATATGCTAAAACTCAAGCTAGCAATAAATGTGGTCTTTTAAATTTTCGGGGGCGTGGCATTTTTATGCAACAATCTTGTTCAATGTAAGAAATAGATGAACGTGCAAACCAAATTTGGTATCTCTAGCTCTTATAGACTCTCAGATTTTGGTGTTCAAAAAGGGAACAGACGAACATGACTATATCGACTCGGCTGTTGATACTCTATTGGGTCTTCCATGCCTCCTTCTTCCTCCTACGCACTTTTTTTTGCACAAAGTTAATACACCCTTTTGTACTTTTTCAAAATTTCTCTTTGTATCTCTCGTTCTTTCTTTTTCTTGTTCTAAATCGTCCTTTCCATCTCTTTCTCTCCCTCGCTCACTCACCCTTTTCTTCTAAATGAACTGCAAAACTATTAAATTTGTGACTACTGCAGCCTAAAACTCGCCATTCTATTGCCAACTTTAGCTGGAATGTTAAAATCCAATTCAAGTTTAATGAGCTATGTGATATTTGAATTTCGTTCACACGTTTAGCACTAATTTTGTACCCCAGATTGGCAAATAAAAAAAATGAACATTTTTATTTTTCTTGGCAAAGTGCCTCAAAAACTGAACTGAAGAGAAAATTCTACATTTGGACATGCCAATTGGTTGTCGAAGAATTGTAATAGGAAGAGAAAATATCCATACAGTGAAAGCAAGCTCGACTGTGGGAGACCCTGGATTTTTGGGAAAAAGCAAATAGTGATAAAAAGCAAAAAAATTCGCAAGCTTTGTAAGGGAATAAAAATATTAGGATATAAAAAAATAGATTTTCTTTCGGCAAATATCAGAATTTAAAAAAAGATTGGCTCTCGACACAACTAAAAAAGTAATTTACGTTCTAGTTCTGGTATCTGGAGAACAAAGTGTTTTTACAGACAGACATTATGGGGTTCTGTCTGTTATTGACGTTTTTATTTTTGACAAAATTAATAAACCTTTCGTTGTACTCCTTAAGAGTACAGGGTCTAGAAAGGGTACAGAGAAAATGTAATGGCAGCAAAAGAGTTTTGCATATTGGATTAGTCTGTTTGTCAATCGCTGGCAGACATAAATCTATTACAGAATGTAAAAAGCGTAGAGCAAAAGGCAAAAATCAAAGGACATAATTCAATATTAAATCACTCATACGCCAGGTTAAACCAATTTGAAAAAGCTTGAGCAGCACCGAGCAATCGTGCAATGAATTGGATTTTTTGGTTATCCACACACATACAGACAGATACACACGCACATCCTAAGACTCTGGAACAAGCAGAACAATTAGTGTGTGTCAGTTGAAGATATGAGAAATGTGTTGTTGTTGCAGCTTTTAGCCAAATGAAAACCTCAAATGCCTTGGCGCTCAGCAATGGAAAATCTTCTTGGCCAAAATCAACAAAATATTTCAAAATAACAAATGTGTCCTTTCGGTGTCCAGTGTTTCGGATGACAAACTGCTTTTGCCCAGTAACAGAAACAGAAACAGAACTCACAATATTTGCCTAGGTTGTGCAGCATATTACCATATCGAATGCTCTTTCCCCCATTTACCAGTTAAATGCAAGCACAAATACACAAAACGCAAGACATATTAATCTGAAGGGTAGGAAAGAGGGATATTCTAGTTGTAGTTTTGGTCTGCAAAACAAATAAATTGCAATTTGTGTAATTCCAACACCTTGAGGCGAAAATCAATGCACGCCAAGTATCTCAAGCCATCTACCTCGCTTTTACTCCCTCCCTATGTCGCTTTCTCTCTCTCTCGTTTTCTGTCTCGCTTGAGGTGTGGTATGTGTGTTTGTTTGCGGTGTCAGGTGTGTGAGAAAATATTTACAATTAAACACAATACCTGGCATACAGCTTCATTTGTCGTTCTATCCCCAAAGATTTCACTTTGCCTCGCTTCTAGCCAAGTATGTATGCTCTTTGTTCAACTGTGTGTATTGAAATTTTTGGACAACTCGTAAGTCACACGATATTTGATTTTAATTACACCAAATATATTTACCAACTGATTTTTGTGTAAAGATTGTGAGAAACAAAAGGGGAAGACCACAATCTAATATGGCAAAATGAAATTGAAACATTTGCCAGATGGACAGATAGATAGAATTAATAGATGGATGACTTATTCAACAGATAAAAATAGATTTGTATATACAGTGTATATATTATACACATATGTCTATATTTAATCTACAGGTGAGGACAACTTATCGCAATTAATGTGTTCACTCTCCAAAAAACAGATACATACTATAAAAACGGAAGGAAACTAAGTTATCTAAGTATTCAGAATGAATAATATTCCATAAAATATTTAACTACTTTCTTTTTAAATTATTTTCGATTGATATCTTACTTAAAACTACAAATATAAGTTCAATTATTCAGGTTCACGGCGAGATGTATTTTTACAGGTGTATGCTCGCAGACTCAGCTATAGTTTGAATAGTGATTTAATCACTTATTCGAATCAAAATATTGAAAAATGTATATGCTTTTCTAATTTGGGGTGTTCACTTGGCATTGCAGCTAAGAAGGGTTCATTATTATGCATAGATTTGAAAGCCTATAAAAGTCTTTTAAAATATAGGCAGAAGCAGGAAACATACCATAAAAGATCGCCAAAGTAAGAACCGACGGTTGGGATCAAAGCTGCAAGACTTCAAACAATAACACAGGGTCATACATACATGTATTTATGTATAAATTGTTAAAAATATTTGTTTCTAAGTTTCAGCTTCCCTAATTAACATATTCTGTGATTCAAAAATCTTAAAGGTCACACATCCTTCTTGAGAAGTATCAAATTATTTGTATCTAAATTACTTTCTCCTCTTGCCACCTGCCTATTGATGCACAGTTGTGTCTGCCTTCATTGCTCAAAATAAAAGCTCAGTACCCGTTGACATAAGGATATATCCACTTTCTAGAGTTGAGTCAGTACTGAGAACCAGGTCAATTGAGCACTTGACTGTCTAAGTAGGGTTCAAGTTGGCGACAGTTTTGTTAACTTATTTAGCAAAGATGCTTTAAAGGCTGAGAGGTATCTTATATGTAGTACACTTAGTATGTTTCCTTTCAATTTTATTTAATCAATTTAAAAGATTTGAACATTGAAATGTGATTATGGCGAATGCCATAATCATAAAATATTGACTGCTTTGGCCACACAATCCGCACAATTAAAGGCCTATTTATGGGCTTATAAAACCATCAACACTCTTTATCGATGGACCTGACTATTTCCAAGCTGGTCATAAGGGATTAACCTGCCATTATACTAGGCCCCAAGGTCTGACCACAGTGCCTTACAGAAAAAAACACTCATGATGAATGCAAGGGGGGCAAGGCGGGCTCAGTGCACCCCTAGCTTAACCCTAAAAGTATACTTTTCAGCAATTTAAAGGGCATCTTCTCTCCCTCTCTCGCCATTTTCTCCATCTTTCTTGCTTTCTGTGTTTCTCTCTCTGTTAATAACACTCCTTCTTCTTGTCTTCTGCTGTGGCTTAAAAGCTTTAAAACAATTTATAGCGCGTTCGTTCAAAAACACTTTAAGAGTTTTTTCCTCCTTCTTCTTATTCGACTTTTTATTGTAGTGAAGCATATAGAAATTATACGCCTGGGCGTAAAGTGAAAGCAACTAAAACAATAACAAGCAATGGAACAATTTAAATGGCTACAAGTGTTGTTTTTGAATGAGCAGATATCCTGTAGTTTCTGAAAAGCAATTATATACATATGTTATATAGAACATGTTGTTGAACATTATGATTGAGTATTTAAATTTAAATTTTTCTTTTCATTATGGGTTTTGGTAATAGGAAGTATTAACATGATTACTGACCTCCAATTAAATTCAAAAAGTCAAAATTGTATTTTAATTTTTAAATCTATGCGTATAAAGGGTTCACTCCTATTTTCAATATGTCAATCACTCTATTATTCTCAATGTTTTTGATAACAGAACGTAATGTCAATACTTTGGGGAACTTTGCGCGAAGTGTAGACCTAATTTGAATAGGCTCAGTGAAAAAGTTTTTAGTCTAGTTTTTACCTAATTCAAAAAATGTTTGCTCAAAAATAATTAGTTAGTTTAGTTGCCCCTCTACTAATGTAATAATTATAATTATCGATTTATTTATGTAAAGAAGCTTGAAGCATTTTAAAGTATCATGATTTTAAAACTATTATTTGTTGATTTCAGTTAAACTATGATCTATAAATATAACAGTTATATCGCAACTCAATGAATATCAACTTATATTTGTGTTGCAGTGTTATTATGCGTTGTAAATATTAATCTTCTATCGCCCATAAACAAAGCATATTTAAAATTGTCATTTTAAAATAAAATAAAATAGGTACGGACGTTCCCTATCGTGATAATGCATTATAATCACATAATATATTATACTTTAGGTGTTAATTATAAAGATTTTTTATTCCGCTACGAAAGTAAAATTAAGTCAAGAAAAGTATGCCGAAAGAAAGGCAGGTCAAAGTTGGACTAGATGTATATAAACGCACGTAAAAGGTTAGTCTAGATAGTAACTTGAGGATAAGTAGACAATTAACTAGTAATAGTTACTATATTTAAGTAATATCCCAAAGATATAAATAAGTAAATAGATCCGATATATCGACGCATCTCCGCGAAAGTATCGTGTGTCAAAAAACCAAATATTTCAAGGTAGCGATTTTTCTTTTTATCTGTGCATAGGCTTGCATATAAATTGTCATAATATTCAGTTGAATTTTGAAGGATCTATCAGCTATAATATTTTGCAAGGTTGTAAGTCATAAGTTTTCTAACAGTTTGGCATAAAATTATCAATTTCGATAAAAAGTGACATACGATACTTTCGCGGAAATGCGTCGATATATTAAAATAAAATATTTTTTAAAGTCCACATATGTATGTACAATACAAAAAGTAATATACAAATACAATTTACCCTCCCAAGAAACCTTTGAATATAATAAAAAGAACGTTTTTTTTTCACAAAATAGCGTTTTAGTGAATTTTTATTATAGGGTATATGGCAGAACTTCTACTGCAATAACAGCAATGAGCAACAGTCACCGCCATTAGCACAGACTACAATCGAAAGCGAAGATATGTGTGTGCGTGTGTGTGTGTGTGCACACACATTATTTACAAAAGAATTTCATGGTGAAAGCATTGCCTGGATGCGAGTCCTGCATCCTTTCTTTGGCCATTGCCTTGTGGAACTCAACAGTAATAACTTTGCTAACAGCGCAGGCAGAAAACGGTTGTTGTTGTTGTTATTGTTTCTGTTGCAGTTGCAAGTGCCGTTAGATTTGGCCAGTCGTAAGCAAGCTTTCAATATTTTCACACTTTTGTTTTAGTTGTAATGGTTTTTCTTCGAGCTTTCATGCGAGTCTTGTCTCCAAGCTCAAAAATGCAATACAATTACAGTTAATGGCACACACATACACTCGTTCACATACACTCCCATATACACTATCGCACACAGAAGAAGTTTCATATATGTGTGTGTTGCAAGTAAATTGCCCTTGGCTCTGCGTTTCGTATTTCCTCTCTTCAAGAAAAACAGGGCAAAAGGCAAGTGCAATGCGGGCGTGGCTTAGAGCAAGTACGGACGAAAAGGACACTGGCCACAAAATATTTGTTGTCCTTTGGCTGGCAACCTTACAGTAATATATATGAGCCTGTGGTTGTTGTTTTCCCGGAATTTATGTGCTTCTCCTCCGAGGGATTTTTCTTAGCTTGCATATTGTTTTAAATGCAATTGTTGCAAACTTTTCATTTGCTGGAGAAGCTCTGAAAACAGTTAAAGGTGTTAAATACTTGTGACTTTCAACACTCTATCAAAATCAAAATAAATCTATTGTTTATTGTTTATTCATAATTCCTTTATGCTTAATATTTACAATACAAAATATCAGTTGTTATTATTATAAAAAAACACTTTTTATAAGTTTAATTATAATTTTTTTAGACTAGTGTAATTAAATTTCCTGCTTACACTTTGACTATAATATTAATTTATGAAGCAAATCAATATTTATTAAATAAAATATAAACAATACTACTTTATTTTGCATATCAAATATGTATGTAAACATTATAAATATCAGAATATAACAAACAATTGTAAGTACATTGATAGATAGAACTAATGAAAAGGAAACCCCAACTTTGCTCTAATTAATGTCACCCTAGCAAATTGAGTAAACATTTTTATGTAACCAACTAATGATTCAATTGATTTATGTTAATTACTGTTCAACAAAATACGCCTGGCTGATTACTAAATTGATTTTTAATGATATGCAAACACAAAAAGTGACAGTCCAAAAGAGAGAGAGAGAGAGAGAGAGAGAGAGAGAGAGGGAGAAATACAGAGAAAGAAAAAAGAGAGAATAATAAATGGATGAAAGTGCTCGCCTTCGAGATACCCTGCAAACAACTCTAGGATAACCTAACAGCGACAAAGAAATTCCATTGTCATGTTCCTAAAAATCTATAGAGTTGAATAACTTATATATTTCCATATATGCACATTATTGGAAAAATTATTCGTATAGATAAAGAGCTTGTTAATGTAGGTAACTAGATGCATACAGATCCCTGTTTTTAAATGTGAAAGCACTGTAAGTGACCTTGTAACGTAACATAGCAAAATATTAGCAAACTTATTCCACTAAAGTGTGACCTTTTTAAATATAACGACGACAATAACTGAATGGAAATGAATAATGTTTTGGGATACTCTATTACATGGGAGATTTACTCTTAGATTTTAGCTTTGTATTTTGAATATTCGATATATAAGTTTCAAAGTGAGGTGTAAAATTTGAAATTAGGGAATAGATAATACTCAGACCAGGGATATTGTATATATACTAGGGCTTGCTCCTGCTCGCTTCGCTCGCCAACCCCCGGCACGCTACGCTCGCTGAAATCTCGGGGAAAAATGTGGAGTGAAAATAGGAAACATTTCTCACAGCTATAGCCAGACCTTATGTCATTTCTAATTAGATAGCGGGAATTGTAAATTCAATTTTTCCCTGTAGTTGGACTTAAGATAATAGTAATAAGTAGTACTTTAAATTATAGAGAATTTACATTTTCGCTGTTTTAAAGTTTTCGCTGCAATTGGATTATTGCAGCAAGAGCGAGTAACAGTGCCATATACTGAAAATTGATTTTGAAAGTCGCAACACTAATGAATCGTAACACTAATGAATCAACAATCTTAACCAAAAATGGTAGGACTTAGGAGCACCAAATTTTGTATGCAGACACCTTGTTTCGAGTTTAATTTCAATTTTTAGCACGCTTCCTCGAAGTTTACAAAAAAAGCAAAACAGTCCAGGGTACCTACATATGGGCCTGATTATCAAAAATAGTAGCACTGGGTATCATACTGTAGCGCACGCTTGACTGTTTGGATCTTTTTACTATACCACACTTTAGAAAATGCCAACTTCCTAAACACAACATAGATTGATAGATTGTCAGTTAATCTATCAGCTAAATTAGCTTTGAACAACATTTTGTTTATTTCTCTTTTGCCGAGCAATTGATTTGAGCTCTACTTTGAATTTTCCGTTCGCATTTTGCTCAACTCGTTAAATGATTCAGTGTTTACACTCTCAGCTAATACAATTTACACTTAATTATTACGCTTTACCTGTTTTTATGCAAATTGATTGCATTTTTTCTCTTCTTTATTTAATTTTCGCTTTGGCCTTTGGCTATTGATTACAAAATTGAAGTTGAAGTAGAAAACGAATAAGAAAAGAAACACAAAGCTAAAATACTTGACGAAGTTTGAAGTTAAATGTTCAAAATGGAAAGTTGCTTTGGGGAATTTAAAAAAAATAATGACTGTTGATATTTGGATTTAGTTTTGTTTCAAATCTCAATGCGCATTAACTTAATGACAGTCATAGAAAGTTTCACAAACAAAATCATTTTTCGGAATATTTTTAGGCGCTACCCATGGGGAATACCAGCTAAAACAAAGTTCATAAAATGTATATATATTTATATTTATTCTTGGAGTGGCCTGCTAATTGCTAGAGGATGACTTTATAATACTCTCTAATGTGGCTTATCATTTTCATATTGAGCGATCGTTGCATACATTGCACTACAAACGTGAGAGCAATTAAAAGCCTTTGTCCTCATTTGGTATTGAGTTGTTGTCCTTGTTGTCTCAGCTGTCAGGTGCAGTCTAAAGCGAGATGAAAGACAATCATGGTGGCCCGCTGTGTGCCATGGCAGTTAAATTGCAGGCAAATGCCTATCAATGTCCTCCATAAATGCCAAGAGTCCAGCAACAACAGCTTACAATTGACTTTAGTCAGCCATGCAGGCATGTGTATGTGTGTGTGTGTGTGTGTGTGTTTGTGTGTGTGTCTATATATATGTTTCTTGGGCACAAGCCAACTCACAAAACATGCCATAAATCCACCGGCAGCATATAATTAATAAGGATTAATTGTGCACCAGAACTTGCGTCGACGACGCTGCCATAGTCAAAATTTAATTAATTAATAGCACAACTTTAGGCGGCATTCAGTGCACCAGCTGCAATCCTACTCTGTCTCTCTCCTTATCGGTATTTCCCTATCTCTTTGTGTATCTCTTGTGTATTTACAGCAAATTAAATGCATATACATATATGTTTGTGAGTATCTCAATATGAAGTTGCACACAGTTTAGGACAATCGATAAAGTATATTGTATTTATATAAATACAATAAAAAAAAAGTTTTAAATTGTTAGAACATTAACAAAAAATGAATCATACATACGAATTAATTAATCTATAATGTAATAAACTTAAATAATTTTTACTTTCTTATCGATTCTAAGATTCGATATTAAAATATAGCGCAAGCTAACTTTGGCGCGCCAAAGTTTGGATACCTCTTGCAGTGCCCTGTGTAAGCCGTCAGATTTTTTACAAAATTTGAAAGTGTTGATTTCGAACCAATCGTTCCTATGGCAGCTATATGATATAGTAGTCCGATTTACACCAAATTTGGTCGGCCTGTTTAAAACTTAGTCAAACACAGAATGTGTATATTTGGTTGGGATATTTTGAGAAACAAAAAAGTTGTTCATACTAAATGTTGTTTTCGATCCGATCGTTCCTATGGCAGCTATATGATATAGTAGTCCGATTTACACCAAATTTGGTCAACCTGCTTAGAACTTAATCAAACACACAATGTGTATATTTTGGTTGAGATATCTTAAGAAATAAAAAAGTTTTTCATACTAAATGTTTATTTCCAACCGATCGTTCCTATGGCAGCTATATGATATAGTTATCCGATCCGGCCGGCTCCGACATATGTGCTGCGTGCAGCAAAAAGACGGATCTGTACCAAATTTCATCAAGATAGCTTCAAAACTGAGAGACTAGTTTACATAGAAACAGACGGACACACGGACAGACGGACAGACAGACGGACATAGCTATATCGACTCAGCTCGTCGCCCTGATCAAGAATATATATACTTTATGGGGTCTGTGAGGCTTCCTTCAATGCGTTACACATTTCGTGACAAAATTATAATACCCTCTGCAAGGGTATAAAAACATAGTGTATGTTTAGTAAATGCCTTATTAATTTGCATTTCAATTTAAAGTAAATCTACAGAATTAAATAATCCAATTTAATAATGGCAACATAATGTAAGTATGTTTAGTAAACTTCTTATTATTCTTATTGAAATCTTCAGAAAGAATGAAACTCATTTGATACATATTTTCAAGTTATATACAAAAATAGTGAACAAGTTATCTAATACTAATTTTTTTAGGTTCAATAAAAAAACCTATTTTTCGAAATTTAAAGGTGGTTTTGGGCTCAGCAATTTTTGTGAATAATACAACGGAACAATATTACAAATTCAGCTGAAAACTTAAGGACCCCCTAGTTTAGAAAACGAATGTATAAAAAGTCTATGAAGATTGTAACAAAAAAAGTTGTATACTTATAATAGAAGGTAGGCAAAGCTACTTATATTGGCTTAATTATTTAGGAAAGAGTATCAGGTTGCTTACTAAGAAAAGAAAATCCAGAAAGCAGGCGTTCTATACTTTCTAGCTCCTTTTCATTACTACATTTGCGAAAGAAGTCATGATTAGTTTGGGGTTCTGTTAAAACAACCGACAACATCGGTATTCTCGTTTTGATGGTGTAAAAGAACTATGAATTCTTAATATTTCACATTTATTTTTACGATCAAAAGTGAAACTACTTATGAACTTGTTTTGGTAGACCCAATAAAGTATATATACTTTACACGTTATCAGCATCAACGACCTATTTTATAAATCGTCTATTCTACTGTAAGAGCACGTACTTAGATCTCATGGACTATAATAAGAGTCTAATAGTATGTTAAATAATTTGCCTTTTAAAGTTTATCAATTTAATAAATTTATTTTTTATTAATGAAACTGAAAATAAATACTAGAAAAATCTTTATAAATTTTTTTAAGCCAACTTAAAGTGCAAGTTAAGGTTAAATTTGGCAACGCAACTGACGTTGTTGCTGCAGCCCGAATTGTTGTTGGAGTTGTACAAAACATTCGCTTAGCTTTTTGGGCCTCGAACTTTTTTATTAGCTGCGCAATTCTCTGGTCTTAAGTTTTTTATCAGCTCTTTTACAGTTTTCTGCCTCGTCTCGTTTCGTCTTGTACTTAACTCGGTATTCATTTTGCCATTTCTTGTGCACCTTTTAGAAAAAAGGTAAAAGAAGTGGAAGGCAAAAGGGCAGAGCTAAATGGAATACGGCAATTAATGTAAAGCCTCTGGCACAGCTCCTACAAGCAATTGAGAATTGTTGGCCATTTGACAGCGACTGTTAAAAGTGCAGCGACCAGTCGCTAAATGCCACGCCAAAAGAGATTGCTTTTAATTACATTAAGTATTTTATTGTAGATATAATAAGTAAGTTTTGTGCTAAGCATGCAACAAATAGGAACAAGTTGTCAATTGTTTCTAAATAACATGAAGAAAGTCAAATTGCCAGGAGACTCCAGCAGTACATAGTTTATGAAACGCCAGGAAGGTCACATTAAATTTATTATATTTCCGGTATCGAATTTATAATGGTGATTTTCTTGTCTTTGCATGCAGATAAACTACCTACTAAGCTTAACTTTAAGTCAATTTAATATGTATATATATATATATATTGAATGTTTATGAGAGTAATAAATAAGCCAGACAGTTTCAGATAATTCGAGTAACTTAATACTATTAATAGTTAAAACTACAAAATTAAAATGTATATTAAACAAACAACCTATGTTTATTTAAGCCTTAACTAGTTTTATTTTTACAATTAAGCTTTACAGACTGCTTAATTTATGTTACCTATTGCGAGCTTCTCGTATTTGAACAATGCTAAATCAAATCGTCTGTTTATGTAGATCATGAATGTATAGACCATAAATTAACAAATATGTTATTCTTCCTTCTACCCGTTACATACATTTACAAAGCAACATAACGCCCTCTAATGTGCAACTTCATTGGGTATAAGAATGTAAAAATCGATAGAAAAATGTATTGATAAAAATTAAATGAACTGACTAAAATGGTGCCTTGTTGAATGAAAGCTGTGCACTTTTGTTTTCTGATGGCGAAAATGTAATCAGGCACAATAACAATAATAATAATTTGTATTTTTTGTTCTATTTGTTATTGTTTTACAAACGCGACGTTCGTTCGCCCGCTATTTAATTCAATGCGCATTATTTATGGTATTTAATTTAAATGCCGAGCTGATTAATTTTCCAATGTTTTTTGGTTGACCAAACAAAATGAATTAATGGCTGAAAATTGAATTTAAATGCGGGCCAACGAATCTTGTAGTTTGCGATGAATAGTAAAATCAAACTAACGGTGCTCTAAAAGGAAGTAAAAGCTAAAGGATACCCTATAAATAATAATAAAAATACTGAAAGGTAAATTCTGCATATTTTGATGATTGACTATTATCAGTTACATTCTTTCGAGCGTATACAATTCGTTTAGGCTTCCTCTCGATAGTTTATAACTTAGCCAAAACACATACATCCATATACAGAAGGAAACACACACACACACTCGTCTGCAAATAATGTTCATAAATTTTGAGGGCAAAAGCAATTTAGTATTTATCTGTGTTTTTCATACTTTATGCTTGAATGATTTTTCATTTCCTATTTCTTGGAATTTTTTTTATTATAGTATCAACAATAAACAAAAACAACAACAACAACAGTTAAAGCAATAACAACTACAGCCCAAATTTTATTTTTACTTTCCTTCTTTCCCTCTCGCTATTCTTCTATTTATTCAACTATCTCTTTTATTTATTTTATGCGTTTGTACGCGTAAACAAAATTTGTTGGTGTTGGACTTTCTGCTCTCTGATAATTCGTTTTTGACGCGTTTTCCCCGATGATGTCATCAAATCAAAACAAAAACCGTTTAAATTTCGTACCCAAAATGCGTCGCGTCCTCGTTTTTAGTGTGAAATTTGCATAATATTTAAATTTTCGCATACTTATAGGCGCATAATTAGGCAATTTCATATTAAGGGGGGTGTCGATGTATAAAGTACTTTGTTTATCTCCCACAACATTTGAATTGCAATTTTACTTTAAAGGGAAAAATTGCTGCCTTTGTTTTTTAGATTTTTAATCAGCAATCGAAGCTTTGGCTTCGATAATAGTTATTCCTTCCCAGATCAATAGAGTTGGGCCTTTTCTCGTTAGCATTTACCCTATTCCTTTTCTCGATTCTCCCTTTCTCTCTTCAAATGTTTTATGACAACTCTCTCTTTCTAGCTTCCTCCTTCTCTTCTTCCTCCTTTTTTATGCCATAGTCCGTTTTTTAGATGCATTTTTTGGGTACTTGTTTACCCGCTGGCCAACTTGGTAAAGGGCCACAAACTGTACATACGCGCATTTTTAATAGACTCCGCGAACAGTTGGCCAATCCTCTATACAGACACACAGATACAAATGTATATGCGCACATACTGAGACTGCATTGAAGCACCCATTGAACATTGCGCTTGCCACAAAGTGTTTGTCTAAGATTCACGTTTACCCCTCGGGCGTGGCATGTGTGTGAGTGTATTTCCGTGCTCGGGTGTGTGTCTGCTAGTATTGGGAGTTTTTTTGTGCCAAGTGGGCGAACCAAGCGCCGGATATTGGCTTCATACACCGCCAGCCAATTTTAAATTGCCAATATTGATTTATACGCCGCATGCGTTGCCACATGGGGCAGCATCGCATGTGTGCAGCATCCACACACACACACACACACACTTACACTCACACATACTTGGTGGCGACTCTCAAGCATTGTTAAGTTGCAATTTTCAGGTGGTGCACGTTGCACGTTGCAAGTTGCAGTAAGTAAATGGGCAATGGGATTTTGCAGTTAACGCCTGGGAAATTTATTGGAAAACACGCGTTGCCTTAACATGTTTATGCCTCCAGTTTTGTAGGCACTGTAAATATACGCTTCGACAAGAATATACGAGATATATGCGAGATCTCTTTATTATATTACTTAACTCGAATGCAATTTGATATCCCATCAAAGAGCATCATCTCGTTTCTCTGCTTTTCATTTCGACATTTCGCTTTTTTCCAATTGCCAACTTATACCGTACTTTTGTCTCTCTCCATCTCATTCTCTGTTTGTGATTTCCCAAATCCCATTTAAGTATTCCCTTTATGGGGCCACAACGCACCGCACAACAGTTCAGCAAACTCTTTTGCATAATTCATGCAAAAATTCCCCATTTCTCTCGCCTCTCTTCATCCTTCTCTCCATATTCCTCACTGTCTTATCTGGCAACAACATTTGGGAAAAGGGCGTGGCGGCATGTGCTTTAAGTGTTGATTACAGATTGGTTTGTGCCATATAAATATTATGTTAACAACTCGTCACATGTTGGGCAAATGTAAGAGAAATACTTACAGGTTTTCTTGTAACTGATTGCAAGGGAAATTATCAACACACTCGGTAGTGTGTATGGATATCGGTATTTATAATTTATTGATTAAGTAAAAGTTTTTCTATATATACATTCTATAAAGTCAACAAAAAGTACACAAATAATATTAATTAAACTTAACTTGCAGTTCTCTGCTAGTTTTCAAGATCACAAATTTAATAGAAGTCAGTACTTTAACCAAAATAAAGCAAACAAAATTTGTTTATAAAAACTTAATACAGAGAACAAAATAAAAGTCGAACCAAGATACTTATCATGCTCTCAAAAACATTTTAGTAGTAGCTTTTAAATAACAAACCAACATACAATTATAAAATCCAATTTATTTAAGTTTTTGAAACTTACAATACTTTCTGCAAAGTATAAAAATCTTAAAGGCATCCACGAAATTAAACGAAATTAAAGTTACAGCATTTATGTAAATAAGTATTTTCTAAGTTTATTCATGCTTGAAATACAAATTTAATATTTCTAAGCTATATATGAATTACGTCTGATATATAAAGCAAGTCAAATTTTAAAAGTATACCAAGTTATTGTATAAAGATATTGAACATGCAAATCGATTGAAAATTTTTAATTTGTATGAGAAACAGACTAAGCAATCAACTGATTTTCTAGCCAAAATGACTGTATACTACATTTAATGCTTTCCTTTTTTCCCCTTTCCGTATTCTTTCCGCCCATTTTTCGTTTACTTGTTGAATGATTTTATTTATTAATGCACGGCTATAAAGCCGCAATTTGATTTATAACAAAATTGCAAAGCCCCCGCAGCGAATGAAAAAGAAAACAAAGCCCAAAAGTGAAGGGAAGAAAATATGAAAAATACATTTTCCATTAAATTTAATTTGCATGGTTTTAGGCGCAATCAGCTGCCGCTAAAGTTCAAGCTATAGGAGAGGGAACAGTAAACGCTTTGGGTTGAATTTGATTATGCGTAAAATACGTTCCCAAATCGAGCTTAAGTCTGGAATCAGAGACCAGGAATATACTGTGACCAATCCTTAAGCACTTGAAGTAAAAACCAGTTGATGGAACTGGACGGTGCATGGAAATGCTTATGAGCAGGGCTCACACTTAGAGTTCCTACTAGGACAAGGAAGAAGAAGCTCGAGGACATCGAAGTTGTTATTGTCTTTGGATGGACTTGCGACTTACATATCCTCGCTTGCCACTTGCTCCACTTTTATTGTTATTGGCGCTTGCATCATTATTTCAGTTGGCGCCTTGAAATCCCCTAGCGTTTCGCCCTGTGCTGCTCTTTTCATCTATAGAATTCCCTTTTCCTCTTTTCGGTCTCTTCGTGTAGTCTACTCTGGGTCTCCTTTGGGCCGTGGCTACTGTGGCGGTGTCGTTTTGCATTGTTTGGTCCTGTTGTCCCCCAGCACAGAGGAGTCGATGCTTGAGCATCGTTGCCTTTGCCGTTGCCGTTGCCGTTATTGTAGATAAAGATAAATAGTCTCAGATAACGTTCAGTTATTTGCAAACAAATACAATTGCGGTTCATTGATGGCGGTTTCATTTCGCCTCGCCCCAATGGAAAGACATCGACCGCACCACTCTCGGGTTTTCCCCTCTATTATTATGTGGTCCATGATGTTTCTTCTACTCATCTTTCTCCCTGTCGCCTCAGGTGAAGTTTTTCACTGGCAAAACTACAAATTAACGGAGACAACAACTGACTCTACTGGGTTGCAAACACTATTATTGAACATATCCTCTTGCTCCTCTCAATCTCTGTCTTTGTCACTATCACAATGTTTTCTGTGGTTATTTTCCAATATATTCGTAATTTAATTTTAATTCGAAGGTGTCAAAAGTTGAACTTATACATTTTATTTAAATATTTAAAATCTGAATACTGTTTGTATTAGCTACACTTGTGTACATCTGTCAAAGACATGGAAAGTGCCAGTTTCTATTACAATACCATTCTGCTGACTTAACCAGCGGTCACAGCTTTGATAGTCTAAATTATCACAGATATTATATTATAATAATTAGAGTTATTAAAGTTGTAATTATTTTCTTTTTTTATTTATTTATTGTCATTACATCATTACATTGATAGGCTTTCATTTCATGTTTCGTATATCTTATATGTTTTGCATCTATTAACTCATTGTTAAAATTAAAATTTGTAATTATAATTTCTACTAGTTAGGATTTTTTAGTTGCGTGAGAGTTTCGCGAAAAAGCCGAAAATTGTTTCCATTGTGTTTGCCGCATCCACAGACAGCTGATTGCTTGGGTACTCACGCTGCCATTACCAAAATAAATATAATCCAATGATTTTTGAACAAAGTTTGAACGCTGAATACACATTATTCATTATTTTTTATATAAATAATTCAAAACACCTAAAATATTTTATTATGAGTTGGTAATTTCCTTGCACACAGCGTAAAACTCTTTAACATTTGCGAACAAAAAATACAATGGGTACAGAGTCACTGCAGAAGTCCACTTCAATAACAGGTGTGTTAAAACAAATGTTTTTTTTTATTTTATTATTCTTTTCCGATCTTTTCTTGATAGGCTGTTTGTTGTGTACAAAATTCTCGATAAATGCCTAAATCTTATCGATATTGTGTGAGCATCGCAAAAAAAACAGCTTGGTATACTACCAAGTTGGTAGTCCCTGCGTGAGATAATGACCTTATTTTTCCAATTGGAGAAAACGCGTCCGCATGTAAAAACGCACTATTAAACAGGTGTATTCGACAAATCTGTAACAGAGGAATGGCAAAATAAACATCTAATGCTTTAGTATGTCATAAATATTGTTGATAGAATTGATAAAATGTTAAATCTGTTGAATTTCATTTAAAAAGTTCTTAGATTAAATAAAATTATGTGGAGTACATTTTTAATGAAGGCATTAATTTTTAAAAATATAGAAAAAATTATCTGCTCGCAATTTTAAACAATCGGGGACTCAAACCGAAACGATTCAGTAATGGCCGGGTTTTATTTTTAGGTTAAGGGTAACGTTAAAACAATATATATCTAAAATTTATTTTTAAGCAATTTATGTTTAAATTTAAAATATAATGGCAGTCGATTTGGAAAAATAAAGTCTTTGTCATTTTAAATACATCTTGTTTTCAAAGCAATTGTTGTAAAAGTCACTAGAAGAAACAGGTTGAACTCTTTAATCTTAACATTTGTTACAACATTTGCTCATCTTCGAGTAATTCATCGATTCATAAATCTTGTCGATAAGCCTTTGGTCACGTATAGTCTGATATTCAGGCCATACATATACTACTTACCTTATCAAAGGGGTACCTAAATTAGTATTGCCAAGACCCTGTCTATGCAAGCAATTTAAAAGGGGGAATTTTAGAGACACGTCAAGCTGCCATAATCTTTGGCTTTGCAGCATAAATAAAAGTTGTGCTCTTTTTTCGCTTTGCCAGCTTCTTGACTTACTTTCTACTTTCACTTCTTTCTCTTTCTTTTTATTTTTGTGTATGGGAAAAGTTTCTCAACTTTCTTCAGCTACGTGCATTTGCAGATTTGCCTATGTGAATGTCGCTGTCGATGTGGTTTTTTTTGTCCCCTTTCTCTTGTGGCATGCGCCAAAAAGTATGTTAAGCACTTTGCTCTCAGTTTTCCGGCGCACTTTTGGCATGGTCGTATTTTCGTATCTTCGTATCTGGTCTGCGATTTATACGTGCATGTAATATGTGTAATTTATGACTGACAGGATGTGTGCGTTTAAATTATGTGCAAAATGCTACCGAAAAGCTGTATGAGCCTGTTTCTTTCTCAGCTCTTGGGGTAAAACTTTTTTGTTAAGTAAGCCTACCAAAGACAGGCCTACCGAACAAACACACAGATGTGACTCTCCAATGTCACAATTACTTTCCTGACACTTCTAATTCTATGCATAATATAAGAAGGTATTTAGCTTAGATCTCAGACATTTTTTTAAAAATTTATCAACGTAGTTTGCAACTGATCAGTTTGTATCAATCTCAATCAAATTGGAGAATATGTTAATTCAATCTCTGGTCTCGATTTATCCGGGCGACTTCATTAAAGTACATTTCAGATAAGATTAAATTAAATTATCATACACTTGATTGTATCCATATTATATTTCGATTAATCAACCAATCAATAACAGACCTCTAACAAACATAAAACTTTAATTCCTTTTAAAATTAATAAAAATATATAATGCAGGTAACGCAATTTGGAATGTGCATTAGGTACTCAATTCAATCAGTCCATCCATTAATCAATCAACATTAATTCTCTGTGTTTCAGATCTTTACACAAGACGACATATTGTTTTGAAGATAAAGTAAGTCCTTCAGTTTTGAGTTTTGAAGCTTCTGTAAAATGCTATGGCACATTGTTTTACAATGCAAACCATTTCGTCAATCAATAAATTAATAAATCATTTTAATTCTTACTCTGTTTTAAGATTATGGCAGTTGAAGTCATTTTTTATGAAGAAATTGAGCGCCTATAAATTTTATTTATAAGATTCTTTATTCAATCAAGCAATCACTATTAATCGATTTGTTATTAAGGCTTGGACAAATATTTCCACAATTTCCCATTGGTCCCGACTGCACTTTAATTTGACAATACGAATTCTTAAATTTTCTAACAACTTTTGTGAGCTTTTTAGAAGAAAGAAGTCCACTCAAATTACGCTCTATGCATGCTGGCAATGCAAACTGATGCTTGACCAATTGAATGATGATTTTTGGCCAAAATGAGTTTTCATTTCCAATTACTTTACAATTTTGCTTTTGTTTGACTCTGACGAGTCGTCAGTCAGTCCACTCGGCACAAGGCATTCTTATTGCAGGCATTCCCTTCCACTCCCCCTCCTATCCTTTCACGCGTCCATACCCCCCATTCTAACGTATCTGGGCGTTACAATTCGATTTCCTAATTTTCAATTTTACACGTTTGGCAAACAATTCAAGGAGAAGGAGAGAGAGCAGATAACGCAGACAAGAGCCGAGTAAATCCCAATCGGTATCCGTATCCGAATATGCATTGCCAGACCAGAGACTTTTTCGAGAAAATTTTAATTAAAATTGAATTTTCCTTGCATTTAATTAAAAGCTTAACTGCTGCTGCTGCACATGAAAAATGAAGAAGCGCAAAGGCAAGAAATTCGAAAAGCTATGCTCGAGATGAGCTCGAAGGAGGTAGAAGTGAGACAGGGGCATAAGAGTAGAGGGTAGGAGCTCTGCTCAGTAGAGCACTCGAGCAGAAGAGCATGCACTTATTGCAGCAGAGATATGAGAAAATCATCATAGTCATCAGGCATGGCAGCAGCTCAAACTCAAACTTGCAGCAGTATAATCTCTACTTGTCCTTGCAACAGCCGAAGCAACAGAGGCAGCAAATATTTTTGTTTGTTTACACAGGCTAAATGCAACACTGACAGCTACTGTCAAAATAAGCAACTAATCTCTGCTCTGCAATATTGTTTGCCAACCAAATACACACACATACATACACAGAAGCGGGAAGAACTGTTGATGCAGCTAGAAAATGAACTGTAGATGATACTGCAGCTGCAACTTTTTAGGCAACACATAAGTGTTGCTTGCCCCATACGTCAACTTATTTTAAAATTTTGTCAATACATTTTCCAATCAAGTAAGAAGTTAAGTTGTATATTTCTGATATATATACTTCAAATCAGAAACTAAAACACTCAACATAGTGCATAATATTGGGGCTAATGAAATTTTTGAACCTATGAAAGCCGTTTTAATAATTATCAAACCAAAATTGTCGAAAAGAATAAAAAACGTAACGTTTAAACAAAGAGGAATCATTTCCACACATAGTAAGCTACTTAGACAACGTAAGTTAGCTGATCTTCTTATCTACAAGAGATATCGGCAAAAAAAATTTAGTTTATATATTATAAATCGGACAGAAAACCTTTCGAAAAATTGTTGTATATCGATATCGTAATGGTTAACCGTTTCTCCTAAGTTTCGGTTTCGAAATAAAGGTATGATTTCGGTTTCCAAAAGAAAGCCTAAAAATCCAAATCAATGCAAAAAAGATTTAAAGAAAATTATAAATTTAAATTTAGTTCAATGATCACTTAAAAAAAAACATATAAAAGTCAAGTAAATATTTGAAATCTATTCAAAATTTTAAAGCTCATTGAATTTTTTGTCGCTGAAAAACCGCTATTCATGAATTGGTTTCTTAACGGAAATTAAGGGTTAACGAATTTCGGTTTATCGGTTTCAAAATATTAACGGCGTACGGTTTCGATTTGAATCCCTAGTCAAAAGGTTACCAAACACCATTCCCTACATTTTATACTTTCAAAATACCATAAACATTTTTACTTTCCTATACATGTTTTTTTAATGAACAAGACTTCGAATTGTTTTCAAACTATTATATGCATTGCCATGCAAAACCGGGATGGATTTATCTAAAGCGGTACCCTTCCCGATCTAGGATAAGATAGCTTCAAAACTGAGAGACTAGTTTGCATAGAAGCAAACGGACACACGGACAGACGGACAGACAGACGGACAGACAGACGGACAGACGGACATGGCTATATCGACTCAGCTCGTCGCCCTGATCAAGAATATATATACTTTATGGAGTCTGTGAGGCTTCCTTCAATGCGTTACACATTTCGTGACAAAATTATAATACCCTCTGCAAGGGTATAAAAATACATAAGGGTGGCTCTTTATTTTGTTTAAATAAATTAAAGATAAGTATCTTTAACTAAAATAAAAATTTTAGTTCTGCACTCTCTGCCTTCGTCTCTTTAACAATGCTAATAAATATAAAGTTTCCTTTAGCAGGGTGTATCAGTAGGTTAAAAGAAAGATTTTTGTTCATTCTGATTAGCATCCAATTGAAAAATTTCCAAGATAATTTATTTTGAACGCACTTTTAATTGGCATAAAACAATAATGCATTTATTTATAAAAGATGATTAAAACATCAACATTCACTAGCTTTGAAACAACAGTTTTATATAGCTTAACTGGACCTTACGATGGCAATTCGATCTGCAGTGGTTGCATTGCAGTCGAACGACTACTGTCGTAAATAGATATTTAGGTTAACAGTTTTGTAAGCTTTGTCTTCGATTGAATTTTAACTACTCTTATTATTGCTTAATTTCAGTAATAGCTCAAAAGCGAGCTTCTTGAGCTTTCGCAAGCCTTTAGGACATGTCTATTAAATTTAATACACCACCAACATTGATTGATCTTATTAGTAGCTATTTGTTGGAGCTGTCGTGAACTATCGATTTCATTGAGGAACTATTATTTCATAAAAAGCTTTGCAGAACCAGCTGTCATAACCTCAATCGATCTTTCAACAGCTTTCACAGTATTGAAAAACATTTGGGTTTTTCTTGTACAAAACCGTGTCGACAGTAAACTTACTAGGACTATCAGCCAGCCGCCTCATATTTGTGGTGCATGCTGTGGTAGCAACTTACAGCATAATTGTTTTAAATTTTTCATAAATTCTACCACAAATTGCAAAAATGAAAATGCGTTGCACAGACTTTGCAGTAGGTAAACTTCGACATCGCCTGACAAGGATAACAGCTACCAGCAGAAAGAGACGAAGGACCTGAGGAAACAACAGCAAATAGTTTAATATGAAATGCAGACAAAGGCTTCTGGGCGAGCTCATCTCAGATACACATGGAGTGCTGGAGAAGAAGGACAACAGGACGAAAAGTCGTCCTTTTACCAGGATTTTGTGTAACTTCTCCTTTGACTGAAGGAGGGGAGTCGAAAATATTTAATACACCCACAATATTTTGCTTGTCTGGGAAGTGATAATGCACCCGCCTATGTAAGTAGAACTCGTAGATAGACCTCAGACTCAGGCATTGCTTCAAAGCAAAACAAAATCATTACTTTCCTCCTTACTATACACATATTTATTATGTATGCATATTCAACAGTGTGGAAATAATAAAGCCAACTTGCCGACATTTATAGTTGCTTACAGTTGTTACTGCCAGACAGTCGAGTCGCCGGAAACAGGAAACACTCATTGCCGGGACAGACAAAGGGGGTTACTCTGAAAAACACCCCCCTGCTGTCCATCCACCATTTCAGGCGCCGTCGCCAATGAAAACCGTAGAATTCGACACTTGAATCGTTTTTGGCTCACGCCACGCATACAATTTATAACATCGAGTGATAATAATACTTAAAAATACTTTTTCTTTCTTCATTTCATTTTCCTAGTATTTTTCCTGCTGCTTCTTCATTCATATTTCCCCACACTTTTAAGTGCAATTCAGTGTAAAGTTCAAGTGCTCGTTGGCTGTTATCAATGCCGGAGTTGAATTGTAATAGGAGTCCAAATAAAAGAGAAACTAGCTGTAGTTTTGGTGGAAGAAAAAACAATTGAAAACAAGTAAGAGCGCAGTAGTTGAGTAAATATTGCTTGAAGAATTATAGTTTTTCCAAATGTTTTTTTAAGATTAAGACACAATCTCGGATATAAATTTAAAAAAGTCTTTCATATAAATCGTGCACAGATTTTTTTTTAAGTCTTTCTTAACTATCCTGTTCTGATTACTATTTAAAAATTCATCATTAAAAAATGCACTAAGCTACAGTGGAGCAAGCTCGACAGTAGAAGACCCAGTACTTTTGAGTGCAAAGTGTTCACTAGATTGCTCTTCAATTTTGCGTACCATTCAATAGATGGCGCCACTTGATAAACATTGAGGTCGCTAGCGTCTCTTCTTCTTCCTTTTGCCTGTAACATTGTTAGTTGAAGAACTTCCGCGTTTATTATCCGATTGGAATGAAATTTTCTGGACTGGTTTGGACCATAGTTTTTATTATATAAACCAAAAATAAAGGCGCTAGCACTAAAGGGGCTCTTAATTAATTCGACTTCGAAGTTTTATATTTCAATTTCCGGGGGCGGAGGGGGGCGTGGCGAAAATCTAAAACAAACTTGATCAATGGGACATATAGATGAACCTACATGCCAAATTTGGTGTCTCTAGCTCTTATAGTCTCTGAGATCTAGGAACTCAAAAAAGGGACAGACAAACAGACGGACAGACGGACATCGCTATATCGACTCGGCTGTTGATGCTGATCAAGAATATATATACTTTATGGGGTCTGCCACGCCTCCTTCTGCCTGTTACGCACATTTTTTTTGCACAAACTTAATAGACCCATTTGTAGTTTTTTAAAGTACTGGGTCTAAAAACATTAGCTAAATGAAAATATTTTTCTATTATACTTTAAAAGGACTTTTTTAAAAATTTTTTTTTAAAGAAATAATTTTATTTAACGTAAAAATATATATTTCAAATAGAAAAAAATTGTAACGCTTTTTTTATTTGCTGTAATAAATATTTTTAATTTGCAAGAAGCCTACAGACTTCTTCATCTATGAAAATTACTGGCTTATTCGGTTAATCGTTTGTTTTATGTAGCTTAGTTTAGTTAGTAAAAAATACAATATTTTGAGCAGATGCACCTGGTTGCAGAAGCTCTTGGACTTTTCACAAAGAAGATGAACCACATTAACATAAAAAGTTAGTATCTTTACCGGTAAATGTTGGCTATTATTATATTTTTACTCTACAGAAGTTAAAGATTGATCATGCTTAAGAAGACAACAAAGTTGTTAACTAGTTTTACCATAAATTATTAATATAACAAATATCCACAGATCACAAAACATTTATTGTTAAGTAAATAGATACCTTTACTATTGAAAAATCTAAAATCCAATTAAAAATGTGATTTTTAGAAATTTTGCAGCACAATTTCCAAAAGCTGTTTTACCAAATGTTGTGATCAAAAGCTCACAGCTGATAATTTTAAGTGCAATTATCTATTTGCTAAATATCCTTCTAGTTATCGACTTAAAAACTAATTTTGTAATTTGTTAAAAGTAAAAGATTCAATTTCGATCCGCCAGATCACTTAAATCGACCACTGTGCCACGCTGTGAAAAATTGACTGTCGAATATCTTTCGAGTTTATTATCCGATCGTTATGAAATATTTAGGACAGATATGGACTATTTACTATATACTCTCTTTACAAACTTAATAAGCCCCCGCAGGGTTTAATAACATAACAGATTATTTCAAGCCAATCGCAAATTTATATATTTGAAATAACTCCACATTTAGAGTAACTGTCTGCCGATTAAGGTCAGGCATTTTTTCATTATTCATATTAATCTCATAGTTACATATGAATATAAATAACTTTATTTATATTAATGAAAATCTATTTTCATCCAATCATATACGTTTTTTCCCCCTCGTTTTCGCCATTTTCATCTAATTTACTTTGCTGACGCTTTTGGTATAATTAAATTTTAGATTTTCCATAAGTCAGAGCGTAAAATGAGAAAGTGAAAAAATACGCAGCTATATTTCGCTAATTTCCTATTCAAATCACGCCTTAATCGAACTCAGTGCAACTGTCAAATGACTCAAAGATGACATTTATGACATTACTTCTCCTCCTGCTCCTTGCAACTCTCTCCCTCCTAAGTTAGACCTCCTTCTTATCAGCATGAAGGTCTGTATTGCCTAAGGCATTCGTCTCTGTTGTCGCTTTTCCCTCTGTTGTTGTCAACATTTTGATTTGAATGCTGTCAACATTTTCGCAACAGACTGACATTTAGTCGAGAGGGCAGAGAAGATGTGGACGAAGAGAAAGGGAAAGAGGGAGATAGAGATAGAGTGAAAGCTATAGACTGGCGCAGACATAATTGTTGTCAATTTGACATTGTAAATCAGTTGGTAAGGTGGTGGTATTTTGTTTATTACAAGAAGACCATCAGACCGGCGGTTAATTTGTCCACATCTTGACTGACGCTGTCAAGACAAAGGCCATTGTCAACGCAGATTCAAAACATATCAAAAAACAAATCTGAGTCCTCTACATTTATTTCTCTGACATCTCCTCCCTTTATTTCTCGGGCTTTCTCTAAAGTTCTTTGAGTCTGGACCGCAGTTTCCAATGTCATAGGAGAAAAGCAGCCCGGCTTTCCAGGTCGGAGCCACAGCGTGTTATGTAACCAAGGCTAATTTTTATGCTACTGACATTGCGCCCTCCCCTCGAGCACTGTTCGTGTTTTAAGGCATTTTTATACGCTTCCAGGGGTTATTAAGAATTTTACAAAATCTGTAATCTTTTAAGCAGTGTTGATTGGTTAAGCTTATATAATGATCTTATACTTATACTTATACTTATACTTATACTTATACTTGTACTTATACTTATACTTATACTTATACTTATACTTATACTTATACTTATACTTATACTTATACTTATACTTATACTTATACTTATACTTATACTTATACTTATACTTATACTTATACTTATACTTATACTTATACTTATACTTATACTTATACTTATACTTATACTTATACTTATACTTATACTTATACTTATACTTATACTTATACTTATACTATACCTATACTTATACTTATACTTATACTTATACTTATACTTATACTTATACTTATACTTATACTTATACTTATACTTATACTTATACTTATACTTATACTTATACTTATACTTATACTTATACTTATACTTATACTTATACTTATACTTATACTTATACTTATACTTATACTTATACTTATACTTATACTTATACTTATACTTATACTTATACTTATACTTATACTTATACTTATACTTATACTTATACTTATACTTATACTTATACTTATACTTATACTTATACTTATACTTATACTTATACTTATACTTATACTTATACTTATACTTATACTTATACTTATACTTATACTTATACTTATACTTATACTTATACTTATACTTATACTTATACTTATACTTATACTTATACTTATACTTATACTTATACTTATACTTATACTTATACTTATACTTATACTTATACTTATACTTATACTTATACTTATACTTATACTTATACTTATTCTTATTGTAGTTATTATTTTTCTTAATTCTCTTTTTAAACTAACACTAGCACCCTTATCTTCTGTTATTGACCTTATGCGGTCTTTCTGGGGTTTCCCATTCATTACGCTATATAAACTAATTTAAAAAAAAACATGTAATTAATTCAATGAATGAATGATTTTCCCTGTCAAGTTAATAAAAGATTGCCTTTGAGCACACATACATAGATCGTTCTTAATTAGAATTATTTACTTAGAATATATTTATTTAGTATGTATACACATGTATATGTAATGAAAATGCTTCAACCAAAGGCAACCAATATTTTGAATTGAGTTAGTGCTCTTGATATGATGAGAAGAGTATTTCAGCTTCGTTAGACAGGAAATTACATTTTGAACACGCTTTTGGGTTGCTCTTGCTTTTATTCTAGCTGTTTTTGTTGTTGTTGCTGCTCCTGTTAATATGAAGCTGCATTATTATGATTCGCGCCATAATTAATTTTCTGTGCATCTCGGAATCCTGTCCGTGCAGGGTCCAGAGGGAATCAAGTTGGGGCTACAAAGAGAGAACCAAGAGCCAGCATTTTGCTTGTCACGCAAATGTTTCATGTCAGATTTACGTTGCTCCGGCCACTTTGTGGAGGATATATACACTTATATATACTTTATGTTTAAATGTGCTGCAAGTTATATATTTTCTTTCTCTTTTTATATAGTACAGTATCTATGGCCACGTTTGTGTAAAATTGCATGGCACGTCGACTGCCCGGCTGTCCACTTCCAATCTGCAACTGCTTCCTGTCCCCTTTCTGAACCTCCTCTGTACAGCAACTGACCTAGCAAAAAATGTTTTCTACGTACAGCTTTACATACCGTGGTGTATCAATGTGAAACTAAGTGGTATTTAGTAACAATTTTATAATACATTTTAAACTAAGGTAAGCTCTGAGTTTAATTCTAGTAAAAGAAACTTATTTTTTATTTGTTGATAATTGTTTAAATCACCTAATGTAAAATATGGGTTTTTATGACCTTAGACTCACTGTGCGGTAACCCACAGACTGCGCCTTTTTAGCACGTTCTGGCGGTCGCATGCTATATTTTTCAATTTGTAAACATATCCTGCGGTGCAAGCGCTGAAAGCCAGCAAAAAAAAGGGCAGCATTAGTAAACAGATGCCACACCCCCCCGTACACCTCTACCCAAAAACAACTCCCTCGCCCGGGGTGCCGACATGGCCGGAGCATGAAATGCATTTGCTTCATTTGCGTGGCGTGTTTCTCATGTCAACTTAATGTTTATTAGAAAACGTCTGCTCAAATTGCACCGGACAGTAGACCAAACCACGTACCGCTTTCTTCTTTCATCCGCCCCCTCAAGAGCAGACGGCGCACATTCCCAGACCCAGACCCAGACCCAGACCTATTTTAATTCCAAACTTCTGTAGGGTTTTATGCAAACCAAAGTCCACGTGATGTCCCCTTACCCGAATTTCTTTGATCTACTCCCAATAAGAAACGACTACATCATTTTCTTAAGTGAACAATAGATCAGCACACTTCCTACTTATTGTCAATGGTGTTGTTTCCCTTAATCTGCTGGGCATATTGATATTTTTATGATACAAGATTTCGTGCATATTGAAAACTTTTTAATTATCTAAGTTTAAACTTTCGATTCTTAATTAATAAATACATATGTGCAAAAAATATTTAAAATTAATTAAGAGAATATCGTTTAAGAATAATGAATATAATAAGATCAGTTTATGATTGAAAATTTAAATTCAATTCAATTTAATTTCAAAACAAAATCGAACAAAATACTTTTTTTTGCATTGCAGTGCAGTTATTATTTATTTCATTAATCTTGGCACGTAAGGGCACTGATAACCTCTTTCAGCACTCACAAAATAATATATATATAAATTAAAAATATGCACTCAAATGTTGAGTCTGACAGCTTACTTGAGAGCTTTTCTGCGAGTATTCAAACAGTCTTTTCTCAGCAATTGCTCAGTGAATCTAATATTATTTTACTTAAGTCAATTGACGACTAAAGAAGCTGTCTAATAAATGATTTGAATTATGAGTGTGAGTAAACAAATGATAAAAATGTATCACTGTAACATTTATCTCTAAAATGTGGTATGTTGTTAATTTAAACAATTCATTTTAAATCTAATAAGCATTGCTGAGTATCCTCAGTGTTACATACCCGCCTATTCCCAATCATACACTACAAGTGCGGCGCATAGAAGCAAAAGGAATTAGGTTTTATGACTTTTCAAGGGCAACTTAATGCCCTGTTAACTTCTTCCTACTTTTGGATCTATTTATTTAACGGATTCTCTAAACTTATGCACTACTGAGATTTGCGGACCTATTTAATATAGTTTTGCATTATCGATACTATTTAATATAGGCGAATAGGCGTAGACTGACCGAAGCAAAAAGTCAGGCAATAGAGCGTGTTTTACTTACATCGGTCAAAATTTCGTGTGCTTACACGGCATTTTTTAAAAGAGGCACACAAAAACACAACGTCTGAAGACAACTTTATGATTAAATTTGTAAAGTAAATTTTTATCATCTGATCTTTAAAATCCCTTCAGACGGTCGGCTTTTGTTTGACTTTTTTGCTAAATTTTAGAGCTACATTTAAAAAGCGAAGCTTTTCTAATGTCTATTCTATTGCCTGGCTTTTTGCTTCGGTCAGTCGTCGCCTACTAGATGCATACATTTTTGTATGAAATTCTACAGAGTGTGACCAGATTGTGTGAAAACAAAAATCTATGGAATTCTGGTGTGAGCTCAGAACGGATCTTAAGCAAAGCTGAGGGCATCTAAAAATACTTAAAAATACATTGAGTCGACTTGGGCCCAAGAAAACAATAATGCTGTAAAGATTATCAGAAAGTTATAATACTGTAATATGGTATAGTAAATGATTTCTGTGAGTCACTTTTTCTCCGCCATGCCCATTGATCGCTTACATTTTCTTTTATTTTTTTAATTTTTTTTTTCTGTTTTGTTTATCGGTTGAGAACGGCGGAAATTGTTGCTACTCACAATATTCTCATCGCGCGTTCTCCGTAAACTCAGAAGCTGATAACGTTCTGTGCAATTTCATACGAATATGTACATATGTTCATAAGTCTGTAGTGGGCGGCAGCTGGCCGACGCTAAAAGCAAGATAATGTGTTTGTGTTCTTGCAGTTCGCAGGTTTAAAATATTGGAATATTTGTGTCATTCTTGTATGGGTGTTTTTTTTAGCTTCGTGAGTTCAGAACTTCGTAAGCCGTTCGTGGTAACCCGTGAAGTTGGATAAGAAAGAGCCCTGGACAATACGACGAGCTTATGCTAATAACTTTGAGATAACTGTCACTAACAACATCTAAAGGTGCCAGATCTCAGCAAACATATTCAGAGGTGCATCTGGGCTTTATATTTGAAAGCTCAGATGCCCAGATGCAACTCTGAAGCGCTGGGCTATATGACGCAATGTGAACCTAATTATAGTTATAGATATCTGGTCTTTGTACACTACAATATCATATCCTGTCATCTTTTGCAGATTACGAAAATGTGGTCCATATGGAGTCATCTCGCGGTATTAGTTCTTCTTACTTGCTGTACAGCTGCTTCACTTAATTTTGATTATGACTCATTTGATGATATAATAAATCCGAAACCCCAGCCCGATAATAGTTCAACCGGTTGTGATCTGTCGCAAGATTTTTTAGCTGAGTTGAAAGATCTGCGGAGGAATGTTACAATTACGTTATCGGATATAGATCGTCAAGGCGAGATATTGAAGAACGCTATAGATTTCTTGATTAGGAAAATTGAACCAACCCCAAAACCAACCCCAAAACCAACCACAAAACCAACCCCAAAACCAACCACAAAACCAACCCCAAAACCAACCCCAACCCCAAACCCAACTCCAACTACGATAAAGCCCGATATCGATGGGAAGCCCTGTGGTACTGACAAATTTTGCGTTAGGAAAGGACGGTGTAAATCGGAAGAGACCGACGGAAATGGGCATTACATAATCATATTTCGAACTGTTTTAGATGATAATCTTTGTCATTATCTGGAAGTCTGCTGCCCTAAGGCTGACATTGTAAGAAATATAGCTTCTTCTTTATTATATTTTTTTCTATATCAAACTAATCGAGCTAATTGAATTGCAGATCGATCCACCAGATCCTGATGAAGATAAAGAATTTCCAGAATGCGGAAGGCAAAATGAGCAAGGCATCAGTCTTACCTTGGCCGCTACTCCAGATAAGGAAGCGGAGTTCGGAGAATTTCCCTGGATGGTAGCCATTATGCTGGAAACCGGAAAAAACCTAGAGCTTATCGGTGGAGGTTCTGTTTTAGCTCCAGATGTTGTGTTGACGGCTGCACATAAGGTTCGAAACATAAACCCCAATGATCTGGTGATCAGAGTTGGAGAGTGGGATCTAAAAACGAAACAGGAAATATATCCACATGTGGATCGTTCTGTCAAGAAAGTGATAATGCATGATAATCTCAGCAAAGACTCCACAAAGTATAATATTGCCCTACTTGTCCTCAAAAAACGCTTTAGTTTCCATCCACACATCGCACCTATCTGCCTTCCCAACGCCACTGACAGTTTCGACTTCTCAAATTGCATTGTCACGGGATGGGGCAAAAGGCGACTAGACAGCTCTAATTATCCACATGTTCTCAAGGAGATTTCTCTATATATTCCAACTCGAGAAACGTGCAACGCCCAGCTGGGAAAAGCTCTCGGAAGAAAGATGGAACTTGACTTAACATCATTTTGCGCTGGCGGCGAGAAAGGCGTAGACACCTGCGTAGGCGATGGTGGATCTCCCCTGTTCTGTCCGGTTAAAGGTCTTCGGAATCGTTATTATCAAGTTGGCATTACCGCCTGGGGACTCGGCTGCGGGGTTGAGAATATTCCAGCGGTGTATACAAATGTTGCACATCTTATGCCCTGGATAAGTAAAGAACTTCATAAGCTAAATGTTGACAGCCGATACTATACCTTAAAGAACATTCCACCAATAATAATATCAGCTAAATCTAATGAATAGAGGTGACATAATCAGTTAACTGATAATGTTTCATCTGAATTGTTCTTGACTAATAAATTGTTTAGGTATTATATTTTGGATGAATAGTACTTCCCATCAAAGCTGTAAATATTTGCTTGTAGTAAAACATACAATTCAAAATTTAAATGAAGTCAAAATCCCAAATGAATATGTAAGAAATTGAAGTATCTTAATTCCACTAAAATAAAATTTTAGTGGGAAATAAATGTTTGAATAAATAATTATTGCTACTGGAATTAATACCCGGACAAAAAACAATTTATTTAAGGCTCAAATTTTTGACTAGTATATCAAAATTGTAATGGAAAAATAGTTTTTTAATGCTGTAAATACTGCAGCTTTTAAACAACAATTTCTTTTTAGACCCAGTACTTTAAAAAGTACAAATGGGTCTATTAAGTTTGTGCAAAAAAAAATGTGCGTAACAGGCAGAAGGAGGCGTGGCAGACCCCAAAGAGTATATATATTCTTGATCAGCATCAACAGCCGAGTCGATATAGCCATGTCCGTCTGTCCGTCTGTCCGTCTGTCCGTCTGTCCGTCTGTCTGTCTGTCTGTCTGTCTGTCTGTCCCTTTTTTGAGTTCCTAGATCTCAGAGACTATAAGAGCTAGAGACACCAAATTTGGCATGTAGGTTCATCTATATCTTGCATTGATCAAGTTTGTTTTAGATTTTTGCCACGCCCACCTCCGCCCCCGGAAATTGTAATACAAAACTTTGAAGTCGAATTACAAGAGCCCCTTTAGTGCTAGCGTCTTTATTTTTGGTACATATAATAAACACTATAGTCCAAACCAGTCCACCAAATTTCATTCTAATCGGATGATAAACGCGGAAGTAATTCAACTAACAATGTTACGGGCAAAAGAAGAAGAGACGCCAGCGACCTCTATGTTTATGAGGTGGCGCCATCTGTTGAATGGTACGCAACATTGAAATGCAATCTAGTGAACGCTTTGCACTCAAAAAGTACTGGGTCTCCTACTGTCGAGCTTGCTCCACTGTAGCTTAGTGCATTTTTTTTGTTATCTATGTGTTGTATTTGATTTACAGCTCTGATAGATAGACAGGCAGATGGACATGGCTATATCGACTTAGGTTTAAAGAGGAAACTATTTTCAAAAAAGGGCCAGCGCACTAGTAACCAAAAAGAGTAATGTAATCAATTACAACTTTATGTAGGAGCGATGATACCATTTGAACCAAATTATACCCTGTGGGAGTATTTTAAGTTTCTTCAAAAAATAAAAGTATGTAACACGCAAAAAAAGGAGGGGCAGACCCCATAAAGTAAATATTCTTGATCAGCATAAAATACCGAGTCGATAAAGCCACGTCCGTCTGTTCTTCTGTCTATCCGTCAGTCAACTGTTTTTTGCAAAACATATTTTTAATTTCTGAGACTATTTTGTAATTTGAATTACTAAGAAAACATTTTATTTTGGGACATAATAACACAAAAGAAAATAAATTATTTAAAATACAAAATTAAACAGAAACAACAAAAATAACAATACATTCGCGCAGGAGTCATAAATGATTAGGAAAAAAAGTTAAAAAAAGAATTTCAAAGCTTTAGAAGAAGCTGACTTTTTATTTTAACTATTTTACTTTACAATTTTACTTTTTGTGAGCAGTGCAATTAAAATATTAAATATTGGCTGTTGAAATGTGATACTCCCGGAACTGTGCTTCAATCCAGGGTCGCAGCATCTGTACATTTGCATAGACGCCAGGCACATCTTCAAAGCCACACTCCAAGCCCCATGAAACAATGCCAGCTAGGATATAACGATTGGTGCCGAAGGGAGAGGGACACACAAGGGGAGAGCCTCCATCGCCAAAGCAGGCATCCTTATCCTTTTCGCCGCCAGCGCATACGAAGCTATTGTGCAGCTCAAAGTATCGTCCTAAACGTGTTCGCCGCAATTGATTCTGACACCCTGATCTATCCACAAATGGCACATCGATCTTTTTCAAGAGATTAGGATAATCCACATCGTCTATTTGTTTTCTGCCCCATCCCATAACGATACAGCGACTATGGTTGAAGTTATCGAATTTTCCGGGTAAACAAATGGTGTCGATGTGCGCAGACAGCTTAAATGGAGTCTTCAAGATGAGTAAAGCAACATCGTAGAATCCCGTATTTTCATCGAAATTTGGATGAATAATTTTTGATGCAACCACGCGATCTTCATGAGCATATGGCTCAGTCATAGTGAGGGTATCCCATTCGCCGGCTCTTACCTTTAGATCGACAGCCGAACTCTTATAGATTTTATGGGCTGTGGTAAGCACCACATTGGGGGCCAACAAGCTGCCACCTCCCTGGGCAGTATAATTGCATTTTCCATTTAAACAATGATTCTCCCAGACCCCCACCATCCAGGGAAATTCACCAAATTGAGATTCACCTTTGCCTGCATTTTTTAAAGTCACTTCCAGGCCATTAGGATTACTGTAGCCACATCCCCGAGAGACGTACTGTTCAACTACCTTCGCCTTCTTTAAGATCAGAGAGAACGTTAAATAATGCTTAGATCATCTTAAGATCTCTTACCTTATCAGCGTCAGAGCAGCATCGCTGAGTCCAGTGACACCCATTATTGTTTTTTGGTGAAAATGAAAGCGAACGAAAATCGAGAATACTTCTTCCATCCTTGATGATTGTTCCATTATCACTGCACAAATGTACTGGAACACATTCCATAGGAGGTTCACACTGGTTTACAGTTTGTTTGTCGCCTTCGGGACTTCCCACAACTGCATTACTAAACACTATGCACAATAAAAACCCAGAAAATCCTCCAAGGCTCTTCATGTCAAAAGCTTAACCTGAAAAGAATACAGCAAATGATCCGATGAACGTGGAATCTATTCAATAACTGAGGACCGTTTGCTGAAAAGAATCATCACAAGTAAATATAAATATATATATACAAACGAATGTGTGTCAGTATATATAGAGTACTGAACGTAAATGATAACATCAACTTAGTTCTTCCCCCTACCAAACATTGAGAGAGAAACAGAGGTGTATATAAATGCAGGCTTCTGGAATTTGAGTCAGATTATTAAAATGTTGTTTTCGGTGAAGTTTAGTTTGAGATTGCTGCTCATAATCTGGTGTGCTGTAGAATCAATTGGATCTTCTCTTGAGCGTAAGTATAAAAAGATTGGAATATGAAAATTATACAATTAACTTACACATTAACTTATTTCCTACATTCAGAAAATTATGAGGATGAATTTAACACACTTCTTCTTTCGGGAAGCAATAGTACGGAAAACAATGATCAAGCTCAATCTAAAAATCTTTCGAGTAACTGCCAAAAGCTCGATCTATCAGCTAAAAGAGACGAGTTCTTTAGAAAGCTTCTGTTAATATTGGAACCAAACAAATCACAAACCGAGCAGTTGAAAGCGACCTTAGATAAGGTTTTTGAAGATATTTCAAATCGTATGCAAAATAAGACAAAGGCAAATGCAAATGCCAAATCATGCGGTGTCCAAAAAGAATGCGTGGAGATTTGGAAGTGTAAGAATAGCACGAGAAATGAAAACGGACTGTACAGCATACAGTTTCGGAATCTATACGTTATAGAGGAGTGTAATTACAACCAAATCTGTTGTCACATATCGGATATGGTTGGCATTAACAGTATCTTTATCAGGTCATTAAACTTATTGTAAAACTTTTTGCAGATTGAAAAGCGTCCAGAGCCAGAAATTCTTGTTAAGATGAAGGATTGCGGGAATCGCAATGTAAACGGTGTAGAACTTGCATTAGTTGGCAATGAACAAAGGCATCTTGAAGCCAACTTTGGCGAGTTTCCTTGGATGATAGGCATTTTGGAGAAGGAGTTTGATCGGTTTGCAGATCTTTTAATTTACATTGGAGGTGGTTCCCTGTTAGCGCCAAATGTTGTACTGACAGCTGCTCATAAGGTGGCTCACAAACTAACGAACAGTTTAACTGTGCGAGCTGGTGAATGGGATCGAACAACTATGCAGGAGATCTACGATCATCAGGATATTGACGTCCAACAGATAATTATTCATAAACAATTCCGTGGCAGGGACAACAACATAGCGCTACTTGTACTAAAGGAAAGCTTCAACCCCAGTCCACACATTTCGCCCATTTGCCTTCCCAGTTCCAACGAAAACTTCGATCACTCACGTTGCATTGTCACCGGCTGGGGAAAAATAGCCGAAAACAGTAGAGAATATCCACATATTCTTAAGGAGATTACCCTGCCTGTCCTACCTCGCAATGAGTGCAATGATAAACTAAAAGTAAAACTCGGCTCAAGATTTTCGCTTGAGCAAAGTAGCATCTGCGCTGGAGGCGAGGAGAACGTTGATTCTTGTTTCGGAGATGGCGGAGCTCCTCTCGTCTGTCCTATTAAAAATAGGCCCAATCGATATTATCAAGCTGGCATTGTCGCTTGGGGAGTCGGCTGTGGAATGGAGAATATTCCAGCCGCTTATACAAATGTTGCCTACTTCAATCTCTGGATTACCCAAGAGCTTGACAAACTAAACATCGATAGCAAATACTATACTGCATAAGTAGAATATATTCCGTATATAAATATACATAAATATGTATGTAGAATTATTGTATTATCTTTATTTACTTTTGAAAGAAACTTGAACTTATCAGCTGTTCTCTCTTTACTCGACATGCTCTGAGTTTTAAACGAGAACACAGCGATAATTCTAACACTCGAAACAATCTGGTGCAATTTAATCTTAAATACCAAAAATGTTCCCTGAGCTGACTTTATAATAGCTTTGTCACCTAATATTATAATACAAATATATAAAATTAAATTATTAGTGTTTTAGTATTCACTGTAGTAGTTTCTTACAGTGTGATTATTGGAATTATTTTTGCTTTACAGTTTCACCTCAAATTTTTGTATTCAGTAGACTTTTAACCCTTGGCACGATCAGTTTACTACGCTGTGTATTCTGAGAAGTGAGTGTCAGATTGTGATTTTTTTTTATTAATTCGAGGGCTGCCATTTGTGTACAGCCATGCTTATATAATTGGCACAAAATTAAATTTACGTTTTATGGAAATAAGTGAAAAAAAAACAGAATGCTAAAACCGAGTATGATTTTCTGTTTAAAAACATTATCCGTTGATTCGTTTATTCGTTTATTTGTTTGAAAGTGTGGGTCACCGACCTAAATTGTGTTTACGCTAAACACGCTACATTTTTAGGTTCCGGAAAAAATTCGCATAATTATTCAAACCATGGTTGGCGTTCTTTCAGTTTTTGTACCAAGTCCAAGTCAGTTTTTGTAAAAACATCGATACTGTGAGTCATCTAATTTTAAAAATTCGTCTTGTAACTTATTGTAGGATTGAATTGACTTAAATATTGAGTAGATGTTTCAGAGATATGTTCAGACTGGAATCCACAAAGTTTGGAAATCAGTTGAGGAAAAAATCTTTTGATAATGGGTTGCTTTATATACTAATCCAGTGTTAATACTATGAAAAACAATAGAAACCTTTAATTGGCGTTTCATTACTAGACCAGATACATTAATAGCAACCCTTGTATCTTATAAAACTCTGGTTTTTTTCGGTTTGAATACTACGGCATCTGACACTGCGAATTGAATAGCAAATTGTGATTTGTAAAATTACTTCAGTCTTAATTGCAAAAACCAACTAAATTAGGTTATTAATTAATTTTTCAAGATTAATTTGACGCTTGTGTGTATTTTTAAAATTTTTGTTTCCTTCTTTAACCTCAAATTTTACTTTACTGATATTTGTCAACGCAATGGAGATGTATTAAACTTTTCAGAAAAAGTTCAATTAAACGCTACTCACCACAGTGAATTTTGTAATGCAGCACACGATCAATCCAAGAAATTTTATTCACTACAAACCGTTTTTAAAAAGCAGGAAATTTAACCGAAGCAAATATCGATTCCGCTTTTGGTTCTGGTAGTTTTCGAAACGAATATATCGGTACTAGGTTCTTTTTCGTCTCCGGTATTAGTACCGGGGTAACAATGCTAATTTCGAAATTTTCAAATTAAAAAAAGCTGAAATGTCTTAGCAAATATAACGTAGATTGGACATTCGTGCATATGTACGTGTTTTATGCTTTTCTTAAGTCTTAAGAAATTGTAATTTAACCCCACTACATACATTAAAATATATAGTAACAGGAACAATACCGATAAAACCTTTCAGTTTTCGGCTGTTAAAAATGAATTTGTTCGGTTTTGGTTCGGTTTTGATACTACATGAAACAGTTAGTTCCCGGATCGGATTTTATTCGCAGGTGCGAAGGTCATGATTTCATACAATGGGCTGTAAGTGCCGAATACAAATGATTAATCTTGCTTCGTTGACATCCTATCTTGCAATATTTTTGCGCAAAAGCAGCATAAAAATAGAGTAATTATAGGTCACATAGTTCATCAGTTCAGTTATTTTGCTCGATATTATCGCAATATGGATAGTCGTTCATTTAATTGTTATTATAGTTTTTATTACAGTATACTTACAGCTTACAATATGCTGTTGCCGAGGACTCTGATATGGTTTTTGGTCTCCTGCAACTGTCTGCTGCGAGCACACGGTCAAGAAGAATTTAATAATTTCGATAATGATCTTGAAAACATTTTTGAAAATACACCAACAAACACTACACAGGGGCAAGGACAAATACATGTTTATGATAATGATCTTGAAAATATTTATGAAAATACACCTACAAACACTACAGCTACTCCTGCTGCTACAATCTGTAAGCCCGATAAATGGTATTCATACAAGACAAAATTAGTTCAGGATATCGATAACATATTGAATTTGGAATGCAATCGAAATTTATCAAGTGCTGCTCGTGATATAATCGATGAAGCTTTTGAGAAGATTCAAAGGCTTATTGATTCTAATGATAACTTTATTTCAGCAACCGAGTCAGCAATAACAAGCACAACAACAACTACACCGAGAACAACAACAACTACAGAGAGAACAACCACAAAAACGACAGAGAAAACAACAACAACAACTACCACAACTGTTGCACCAACAACAACAACGACAACCGTTAAACCGATTACATATTGTAGTTGGAATAATGAAAGCCGTTGCATCAAACGATGGAATTGTAAGAATCAACCCAAGAAGGAAGAGAAATTTGAGATAAATCTCAAAGAAAACGGAGTATGTCATTATCTGGAGACATGCTGCTCTATTGAGAATATCGTAAGTAAAGTTACAAATAAATTGATTTTTCCAATTCGCTAAGAATTTACGCTTTTACAAAAGCTGAACAATACACAAATGTATCGTCAAGGGGATTCCGGGTATTCACAATGCGGTTATGCAAATAATAAGGGCGTGTATATGACCATCGAAGGCAACGATCGGGGTGAATCGGATTTTGGTGAATTTCCCTGGACTGTCGCCATATTTACTACCTCGAATGTCTACATAGCTGGGGGTTCTCTGATCGCACCACAGGTCGTGCTAAGCAGCGCTAACCTATTAAGAAAAGACGAAAAATTAAAAGTTAGAGCTGGTGATTGGGATTTGAAAACAGATGGCGAGATTTTGCCATATCAAGAAAGATTGGTCAACGAAATAGTTCTTCATCAAAACTACTCATTCGAACTATATACAAATGATATTGCGGTACTCTTCCTAGAGGAATCGTTCCATCTGATGCCACACATCAGGCCTATCTGTTTGCCCCACAACATTCCATTGGATTTCGACAGCTGCATAGTTTCCGGATGGAATAAAACTCCACGAGGCGGTCAGTTAATTGTGACGAACATGCTTTTAAGTATCAGTAATTGCACATACAATCACGACACTCTCTTGTGCGTAAGAGGAAACACCTCAAATCTCAAGTACTCCACTGGATCAGCACTCGTGTGTCCCAAAGCCATCGATAGCACCAATCGGTATTATCAGATCGGAGCCTGGAGTCATGGATCCAGCACAAATCAAACTAGGTTTACTAAAATACTTGACTTAATGGAGTGGATAAATGCGGAGCTCGGAAAACGTGGAGTTTATCTTCATAGAAAATAGATTAAATCATTTTCCTACCCCACACTTTCATTTATTGTTTAATAAATGTTTAGAATAATATCTACCTTCAAAAAATGCGATAATATCAATTTCAATCCCACTTGTGCCAAAGCGAATCATTCCAATTTTTCACCATCGTCAAAATGTATGCTTAAAATAACCTTAGTATTGCCATCGTTGTACTATTGTATTTTTGTATTTTGTATATCTATGTACATACTTATTTAGACAGGTTTGCAGTGTTTTTGTGCTCTACTAATATAAATCAAAAGTTTTAAGTTGTCATTTCAAAATAAAGTGAAAACATAGGAGTTCCGTGTCAAGATAATAGAACGTAACTAAAAAATTCCAACTAATGGAAACCATTCCAAACTAAGTATTTAGGCCCCATATGTATTATGTGGTAATGGTAGAGCATACAAAATATCAATAGTACCTATAGTTGTGGTACAGACTTTGCTTTAACTGCTTGCCTTCACTTTAAGACACGGCTATTACCTTTTTTTTCAGCCGCATGTGGTGCTCCACAAGCGAAACGCATTAGGTTTGCGCCTTCCGCTCTGCGAATGAGTTCCAGTTAACGCGGCTACTACAAAATGGATGGAGCAAGGGGACGCCCCGTTGGCAGGGATGCCACTTGCTGGGCGCTAAAGCATTTCAATTTTTATTCCCTTTAACTTTACCAGCAGCCTCAAATGTTTATACATTAGCAACATTTGTGCAAATGCTTCGTTTCTGTTAGCCCGCTCGCTTCCCATTTCCCATCGAGGTCTCATCGAGGTCTCATCGAGGTCGGCCCGTCGTCCTTGTCGTCGTCACAGGTGCTGATTATATTGAAAATTATTAGTAAAACATTGCACTGCCACTGACTGAAAGCAATTGTGCCATGCCCAGACTATACCACGCCCACTCACTGCATGTGGGCAATAAAAATTGATTGCATACTTTGCGGTACGCCAAATGTGCGTCTCAAATATTCTTTGTATATGTGAGTATGTAGTAGAGTGTATAAGACTATGATTCTGTGCATGTGTGTGTTGTACATTTAGCAGAAGCTTTTGATCCATTTGAATTGATACGTTTGCAGGCTAAAATATATGTATACCTACATAATTAAAGAAAATTTTCACCTTTTCCCAAACTTGTTTTAGTTTTGGTTAAAATTTAATATTTTCACCACTAAATTATTATAAATGTCAGAGCAGGAAAAATCATTTATTCTGCATAGTCTTTAAAGAAATATTCACTTTTGCGGCATACTCTTAAGGTTCCTTACTTTTTCTTCAGTAGTGTAGTGACAGAAACATTTTCTTGGCTTTGAGACACTCTATTACCAGCTCTTAGATACACACAGTTGTTTTTTACAAAATTATACATTTAGCACATTAATGCATAAACAGCATGCACGCTACGATACGCTAGATATTGAAAATGGTTTGTTAAATCACTTATATGCTTATAATACGATCGTGATTTAAATCTTTTGTTGATAAAAGGGGCTACAAACTATATATTTATAATAAGGGTAAGGCTCGTAAAGAAAAGAGTCTATATTTCTTAAATGTAGCTCAAATTTATACTTATTTATTGTTAATTTGATATAGTTAGTTATTAAAATATTCTTATTTTGGTTAAAACTAAAATTATTCATAGAATCACTTTGATGTTCATATTCTGCTGACAGTCTAACTTAAAAGTTATAAGCTCTGCAGGATGTTTGAAGGACCTACCTTATCGCACATATTGTTGTGCTCTTTCGGTACATTGGCAATAATTTCAAAATTGATGATGTGCACATAATAAAGTGTCAAATATCAGCACACATCAGAGCATTGCGAGACGTGCAGCATCATCAGCAATGACATCGACATCGACATCATCGCAATGTGGTACAGAGTGGTTAGTGGGTGGAGTTTCGCGATAGCGGGGAGGCTGAGGATAATGGCTACGAAGACAGCTTCAACTGCGACAGGCAGCGGGAATAAATAAACCAAACGTGCGCTGTACCTAAATAAGAATAAAAAAAAATATAATATAAAAAAGTAACATTGAGAAAAAGAAAATTGAGAAAATTGATTGAGCGCACGAAACGAAACAGAACAGAAGAGGAGAGAGGATTGATGAGGAGAGGAAAAGTGGGAGAGCCATGTAGCATTTTCAGAGGATGTCAACATTGAAAAGTTAACGCTTGTCATACGGCAAGACACCTTGAGTCTCCTTTTGACCCCCTCATCTTTTGGACTCCACCCACTTGGCCTGAATTTTGATCAGCACAATTTTTCACCTTTAAACAATTTAGCCCCAAACGTTGCTGTCGCTAGAATTTTTATTGTTTTTCCTTCCTTTCCAACTTCTTGCTATCTCCTTACTTCCCCAGTTCATGTGCCATTTAATCTATTTTCCCCGAAGCTGTTTACATACTTTTAGCGTACACTGTTGCATAAGTTAGCAGTGAGTTGGTTAACTGCAAATATGTTGCATAAATTTCAATAAGCTCCTAACAGAATTCCCGACTAACTGGTAATAGGATTGCAATGGGTGGTACTATCCGTAGAAAAGCACAACAATTCTTATCGGTTAACAAAAGGATCCCTTTACTATCGAATAATTTATGTTAAATTTCTGGTTAAGACTGTACCCACCCGCGAGCTAAGATAGACTTAACCCTCTAGTTTCCAAATTTTGTTTTCCAAAAATATATGTTTATATTAAATATATAAATATTTAAATATATATATATATATATATATATATATATATATATATATGTATATATATATGGTAGTTATAAATAGTTCCAATAATGTACATATCTAACTTCCTTCTGCCCGTAACATTGTTAGTTGAATAACTTTCGCGTTTACCATCCGATTTGAATGAAATTTTCAGGACAGATTCGGACAATAATGTATATTATATATTATAAATAATATAATATATAAATTAAGGCGCTAGCTAGTTAAGGCGCAACGCTCGCTGCAATCTTGGGGAGAAATGTGGAGTGAAAATAGGGAACACTTCTCACAGCTATACCCAGACCTTATTTCATTTCTAATAAGAAAGCGGTAAATATTAATCAAGCCGAAATTTATGTCATTTGTAATAAGAAAGCTTGAAATGTAAATTCAATTATTCCCTGCAATAGGTCTTAAAATAATATTACTTTGTATAAGCAGGGGACAAGCCCTCTAATACTCACTTCGCTCGGCAACCCCGGCTCGCTACGCTCGCTGAAATCTCGGGGAGAAATGTGGACTGAAAATAGGGAACACTTCTCACAGCTATTCTGTAAATTTATTTTGAAAGTCCCATCACCACTCCATCAAAGCAAGTGTCTGCAGAAATTAAAAGGTCTTTTTCCAAATTTTTTATAAAAGCTAGAATTTTAAACTAACTTTGTCAATTTTTTTTCGTCAGCTGTCTTAAGACCGCCCCTAGGCAGGTAACTTTTGAACTCAACTAAGACGATCACAAGCAAAGCTGCAAACCGGTTCCGAACCAAACCTCGCGCAACGGGTTCGGTTCGAGTTTTTTTAAGCTTACCAAACCGAACCCTTCAATTGCTCTGAATCCGAATCCGAACCGGAGCACTTTCATAAAAAAAAGGTTCGGTTCGGACTATAAAATTTGTTGCGTACGTCCAAAATTTCGATACAAATTTCGTTTTTATTTTGGGTTTTGGCGGGCTTTTTCTAAACGATGTTTTCACAGAATTCGATAAATTTTCAACAAATCTTCAAGAACGTGGTATCGTTGTATTCAAATCTCTCTTGACAAATTCTGTGCATAAATGTTTTTTGACGTTACGCTTATAAATTGTAGAATTTGATATAAAAAGTGATTATAAAATATGTATCAAGTAAAAAGGTAAGCAATAATTAAAGCAAGCAAAATATATAACATTGAACCAAGGTTCGAACCCGAACCTTTGGCTTAGGGGCTCCTTAAACCGGTCCGAACATTAATCTTAAGTACTTACTGGTTCGAACCACCAAACCGAACCTCTTTAGGTTTGCAGCCTTGATCACAAGCACGTTCCTTCTTCAGCTAAATCACCTTTTGTAAAGTAAAGACAAGTAGCAACACACATACCATGTTTTTTCACCTGCATTAATGAATTATATATTTTTTTTTAATTTTGTTTTTCGCTTTCAGCGCAAAATAATTGTTTTTTTTTTTTTGGTAAATTCACAATCTTCACTTTTTGTTCAAAAATTTAATGTTTTACGAAAATACTGATAGAGAAGTGGCGTCTCTTGAAACAGCTGTATACCGAGCCACATGCTCCTTGCTATTCATTTAGTAAAAAGGCAAATGTTCGTTGTTGTTGTAAATTTGTAGTATAATTGTCAACAATCGTCAAAATTTGTTGGCAAAATAACATTGTTAATGATAATTATATGAATAGAAAATCATGTCATTTCGACATTATTATCTAAATTTCGACCTCGAGTCAGCTAAACATTCAAATTTAAATAATTAAAAAGTTCGCTAAAACTCACAAATTTAAACTGCAGAATTTGAATATTTCTTGGATATTCGAGCTGCGGCTATGCATGACGGGCAAAAAAAGCAACCGTTAATAAAATAAACAATAAAATCGTATACAGGATTTTGGAGTGATGTAAATCCAAACTGAATATCGATTTAAAAATCGGATTCTTAAAATCGGCCTTGCAAATGTTGATTGATCGAAACATTAGAGATTTCGACATCGATTGATCAATTTTTCATATGTACATAAATACACCGAAAAGGGCATGCTCACTTTAACACATTTTAACTCAGCTCGCGATCGGTTACATATTATAAGTATGTTATTTATGTTCATAAAGCTTAATTGTAAACTTTTACTTTTATTTTGTAAATCAAATTTTGACACCGCGTGTGTATTTGGTAGCGTTTGCTAAGGATCCCCTCGCTTCGTATCCTATCGCAACACGTTCCTTTGAATCCCATCGCAACCCATCGTGTCGCATCCCATCGCATTGTATCGCAACCCATTCCTTTGCATCTTTTCTTATCGCATCCTTCCTATCGCATCCCAAAGCATAATTTTTAATCTTAACTTTTCTTTGAAATGATATTTTGACACCGCGTGCGTATTTTGTAGCGTTCGTTAAGGATGTGCAAAGAGGACGATTTTTCATGAAAATCGTGTTCCTTAAATCGATTAATCGGCTAAAAATAGATCGAATTAAAAACCTCGAAAAACGCTTATGCAAAAATCTATCAATCGATGTCTCAAAGTTTCGATGCTTTTTTACATCACTAGGATTTCGGAAATATCGTTATGCAATCGATAAAATATCTATTATTGCACGCTTTTTTCGCTAGACTATCAATATGTTAAATGAAAGCTCAACTACTTAACGTTGATGACATTTAAATCTGACGATATATGAACCTCGCATTAGTTACAATTACAGTGCTAAGATTCTATCGATATTGTATTCATAACGATCCCAAAAGATGCTGAAAGTAATAATTTAGTATTATCGCCTTTAATTCATCGAAGTTATGAAACTGCATATTTATTGAAGGAATTTAGCAAATATAGACCCAGGAAGAATCTATAAGTCAAGAGACCATGGAGAACAGTCGAGAAACTAGTGCCTGGATTTATAATTCAAAAACATATAAAATTTGTATTGCATTGTATAGTTCATTGATCACACAAAATATAAAAAAAATATAGATTAAAAAACATTTAAAAGTGAAAAGAGACCGCAAAAAGAAGACAATGTTTCAATTTTACTTTCCCGGGAAGCGTGTGTCCCGTTTGTCAACAAATTTCAGATCTGCTTTTGAGTAAGTAAAAGAATTAATTAAGTTAAATGTTACTAAGAATTCTACGATTACTTCACGCAGTTATGAAGACGAATGTTCGGCGACCTCAAAGGATGATATTAAGATGGCTTCCAGGCTGTCGAGGTAAGTTGGAAAAGAAAATTGAAACAGCCACTTTTTACAGCTCTCCTTTAGGACCTCGTTGTTGATACTCGACTACAAGCAATTTCGAGCTGCACAGCGTATTCAGAATTATTGGAGAAAGTATCATGCGAGGCAGGGGAAAAATTATTGGAATGCCGCTGTGACGATTCAACGTTGGTGGCGGGGTTTTTCTCTGAGACGCAAGTACATAAATATAATCGAGGAGAAGTTGCACCAACGCCTCTGGGATCATTTTAATCATTCGGCCACAAAGATTCAGGCCTTGTTTCGTGGCTGGTTTGTGAGGCAAACGGTTCACAATGCTTACAGCTTGCGTCGCATGCAACTTTGTGCCGCCGAGGAGCTGCTTAGTTGTGTGGCACACAAGCTGCACCATTTGCTCCGCACTTACTCAATTCCAGGTGTATATTCTCTCCGCAACTCCAAGTAAGTATTCCGCTCTCTCGCTTCCTTTTGTTTTATCTATCTATCTTTATTAGCTGTCTCTCGAAGGTGGAAAAGCTTTTGACCAGCACTTCATTCCGCTTTCACAATGATCGTGCCCGATTTTATCAATCCCAAATGGACAATTTTTCAGAGTCTCGACGCGCCGAGTTCAATGCCAACAAGTTCTTCACGCCGGCTCCTTTTTCGGGACCCAATTTCAACGCCCTCTGCAAAACAATGGGCGATCCCAGTATTTTTGGCACCAAGTATATGGACACTCGCATGTACAAGATCATCGAGGAGTATGAAAACTCTAAGATCGATGAAGAAGTGCAGCGATTGCATCGCAACTTGGCGGAACGTGAGTAGTTTTATCTTTTCTCTCTTTCTATCTAATATTTCGGTAATTGTCTATTCTGTGCACAGCCTTGTATTTGTATATATTTCTCTATATTCTTTTTTATACATTTCTTGTGTCTTTTTCTCTAGGTAAAATTCGCAAGCACGTGGAGAATATGTTTTCCCGAAAAGCTTACGCCCATCGTGACTTCTGCGGCGATGTGATCCAAAGCATGCGGAAATGGAACATCTGGGATGATCACAATCTGAGCATTAGCAAATGCATTTTTTGACTCCAGAAATGCTTAGCAACTTCCTTGATGAGGCCGCCCAACTGCTTGATGAGGTCAACAATGACACATGTCATTGCAAAATCACAGTCTTCGATAAACTTGTTTGTAGATAAGCACTAGAAAGACTCAGCGATTGACGGAGATTCTACTGTCTGAATAAATTGTAAAATGTAAATGAGTTGAGAGCAAACTTTAAGTGGGAATCGAGACCTGGTATTTTTGATTGATTTCTAATTAGCGGCATTTCATTTTACTATGTTCTGTGGTCGATAAGTAGAGTTCAAGAAAGTCGAGGGAGTTCGAAAAGTTCAGTGGAAAGAGTCAGAAGAGAGAGGAAATCGAGGGATCAAGAGAAAGTCAGGGGCATAACTTTATCAGTCACGAGATAAGGAGGAGTCCGAGACACCGAAGGAGAGGGGGGGGGGGAGAGTGAGCAGGGAAGAGAAGAAATGGAGTGGGAGTAAGAAGCTGAGTAGTGGGGGTGACACAAGGGTGAAGATATAGAAAGAGTTTGAAGAAGAGTAAGAAGGGTAGGCGTTGAGGGGGAAACAGGGAGTTTTGTAGCTATCTTTTAAGCGAGCTATGAAGAATTTTCCTCTAAAGAATATTCCTTTGTTTAATTTTTTTTTTTTTTTTTTCGACAAAAGGCATTTAATTTATTTTTGGCCTGGCCAAGAAAAGTCTAACCCAACGACGACGCACATGAGTAATTTTTGAACCAAATTTTGGCCTGAGCGTGGTAAATCCTGGCATGCTACCTATACATTTTTGACATGGCTACAATAGCTGCCAACATGGCAACCAAGGCAACACCGTACCTATACCCAGCCCAATACAATTGAACCCAAGTTCCAGCTTCTATTATGGCATACGTGCATTCCACGCATGACATCTACCATCTGGCTATAAGGAGGAAAGGGAGGGAAGCGTCTACGTGACGAGCGCGTAGGTCGTCTTACCAAATTAGATTTAACTCCCCCTCTGTTCCACCATAATTAATATGCACGATATGTGGCGTTAAGTTGTGTGAAAATTACTTGTGCGTTGACGTGACGCAGGAAAAACCATTTTCCAACCAAATTTTAGCCGCAAGACTCCCTCAAGCTACTTTTCTGTTCCAGTCGCATCTTGCCAATTGTTATTCGATTACGTATTTCATCTAAGTATTCACTAATTAGTTGTTGATGATAAAGTGTGCCTCAGCTTGCGATATCCAAATGGGCAAATAAAATTAATATGTTATGACTATTATATCAAATCTAATTGCTTTCAATTAGGCTTAGCTTTAGAAAGTCCGCACAGGGAAATTGGGGAATACCTTTCTGGCTAATGATTGCTTATCATATCTTCCATTAATTCTTTATAAGATTCGTTAAAATTATTTGTATTGTTTTGGACTTGATAACGCTAATGACCAGGATTTTAGATTGGACTTTCCTTTAAGGACCTTATTTATAATTCATCTATCTACAAGGTAAGAATACCAAAGAAATTTATGAGCTATTAATTGACCGAATCTCTAGAAAAATTGATACTCGATTACAAGTAGAAATGGGGGAGTATCTTATCCAGCGTTTTGTACCAACATATTGAGCTCACTATCTTCTAAAGTATGTATTGAGGTTGCCAAACGGGTCATAAAATCTGTTAAGAACCTCTTATAATTTCTGAAAGACCTGGCATTCTTTAATTTTTTCTATTAACAGCCGAAAGTCCATGGAATGATATTTGCAGGGCTATTTAGCTATGACATTAGTCTTTTCGTAGGTTTTCCATAATTGCTAATTTATCACATGGTTTTTCTAAAATATAGGGTATAGGGTATATAATTAATAAAATAGTCATATCTATAATAGCATTTCTTATCCAATTTTCTGTAGCTTAAAATAACACATAATATTAATCATATCATTCTTCTTTTTCACTCTTGTCTCTCTTTTAATATGTGTCTGTTTTTTAAAGCATCTCACATCCACCTTCCTTCTGTTCTAGAAAAACTTTTAAGTTTTTAATTAATTTGTTTTGCTGTGGCTCGAGACACAACGAAGTCTAGGGTCTTTCTCTGCTTTCTTTCCATCACTCCCTCATTGTGAATTCCGCTCATTTTCACTGAACCACAAGAAAAAAAGAAAAAAAGAAAAAAGGTTAAGTGGTTCCATTTGGCAAACATTTAGTCAGGCTTCACAAACCATCAATGGCCTGAGAGTGTGTGTGTGAGTTTTAATAGGCTTTTGTGTGGAAAATAAATTGATGTGGTGCACCTGTAAAATGCTGCAGCAATGAGCGTCAAGAGGGAAGAGAAATACAGAATCTGTTTGTGGGTTGAGGAAAACCGCATTGTAACCAGAATTTGAGTTAATTTCGAGTAAATTGTAAGAGCTTTGTCCTTGGCCTTGACACGACTTGGGAAAAGACTTGTGAGAGGATTCATGGTCTGTAGCTTTCAATTGGTCTAGTTTCAACACCTTTTCAGAATTAGATTCACTTAGGCCCATTTTTCCAATGTCTAAAACGAATCTAAACTAATGTCAAATTTAAAGGTGTATATCAAATAAAGCTTATATAAACATTGAAAAAATGGGCGTTATGGTATTAAATTTGGTGAGCTCCTTACATAATTATTTTTAACTTTCGCAGAATAAGTTTCAAATGTTAATCGGTCTAGTTTCAGTACCCTAACCAACTCCATTTTTTATAAATTTCTAATTTTTTAAGTTAGATTCAAATTCGTTTAATGCGAATCATTTAAAAGAATTAAATTCAAGTTCAGTTTCCAATTCATCTTGTCTACATTTCTAATTAGCATGGTGTTACCACGTCATAGCTCAATTTGCTCACAAAACTCAAACTCTTAAGGGACGCCACAAAGACGCACAAGCAGTCGATGCCGACAGTTCGCGATTAAACAAAAACAAAACGAGTGCAGCCTTTCGACAGCGTCAGCTTTTCCGTTATGTTTCAATAAACGACGACACACAGACCCACAAGCTGAGGGTCGATTATCACTGCCCACACCTGCTTTACAGAATCAGTTTTAGTTTTAGCTTTAAATTCACTTTATTTAAGGACGTAACATCTTTAACCAAAGTTTGTGAACTCACGGAGAATGTGAGACATGGCTGTGGGATTCTCCTGTTGGACCATGTGACCCGCTCGGAAAACCCAAAACATGCTAAAGCCCCCTCCCTGTTTCTCATAACCCTCCAGCACCCCGTTGACGCGGAAGGGTCTTCGGGAGGCACTAACGTATTCCTGCTTGAGACGCCAGTGCATTCGATTTATCCAGTTGACGGTGCCAGGCGTGGCACAGAGCATATCCAGGATTCCCGAGTAGACTCCAACTCGAAGAGGCGTCTCATTTAGCAGGCGAGTGACTTGAAACAAATGATATTAACGAGAGTTGGGAGATAGATTGATAAACTTACTTATGTGTACGGCGGGCTTAAAGATGTCTCCTCCTAGATTAATAAAAACAGTCGCATTCTGCACCATCCACTCGGACATGTGGGTGAGATTAAGTGCCAGGCTAACATTGCTGATCATAAAGTCACGCAGCTTGGGATCCTCCCCATACCGATAGTCATCATCCACATGGACGCGACGTTGTGTATTGTAAAGGAAGACGCCTCCCGTGTGGAACTTGATCAAGTCCTGGATCTCCGAGTTCTGCTCGATTGCCTTTAACCATTTCCCTGCATAGACAAGCTTTGCAATCTCCGCTGCAACGCTTGAGATACTCCTGTAGCCATCGTGATCGATGATGCCCAGTTGTAGCAAGTAAGGTGCATATGACAGAGTGCTATCCAGAGGGGAAGTCCATGGATTACCCACAACTACAGACTTCAGCTGGCACTCAAGCTCCCTTCTCTCTTTCGCCAGATACAGCTCCAAGGCGAATTCAGGTGCCATCTTGCCACCATAGCTCTCAGAGAAGATGTGCAACGGAACCTGTTGAAATTCAGGATGATCGCTGAGAAAGCTGACCATCAGTGTAACCAGATCTCTTGCTATTTGATTGTTGTTATTCGCATAGCTACCATGGGTCTCGACATAGCTGAAACCCGTGCCAACCGGGCTATCAATAAAGAGCACATTCATATGCTGCACCCAACTGCTGGCACGTGGCTTTCCCTCAATGTCGATCGGTCCCAGCTGTTCGAAGCAACCGCAACCCGTAGATGCAACGCCAGGTCCACCTTGCAACCAAATAACGAGCGGACGCTCCGTATAATCGCTCACATTTGACGTTGTGTAGTACAGCCAATAGAATAGATGTGAGCCCTCTCGCACCTCCACATAATTCCAGTCTTGCTCGCCGGCTCCAAAGCCACGACGTCCTAGCAATATTAAAGTGAGTTACCAGAAGATATTTAAGGTAACTTATATTACCTTTAACAAAGACGATAAACTGCAGTAAGAATAGAACATAGGTAGTGATCTGTCTTTGGTCTTTTAGTTGCATTGCCACGCCCACAATCTGTTAATAACGCTGTATATCCCGACTGTGCTGTTCTACACACAAATGCGCACTGAATTCTTGCCGCTGTTTTTCCAATTGCTATTTATAAATTGCCTTTCGATCAAATAAACAATTGATGAACTTTGGAAAACTTTGCCTCAGTTCATGAGCATTAAGCATTTTCCATTATCTCACATGATCTTCATTTCTCATTCTGCGCATAACTCTTAGAAAAACCCCTCATTTGAATTAGCATAAATATTTATTTACCTCCAGTTGTTAAGGAAATTATTTTGCTAATTATTGAATGAATTAAGCTCAGCCGTTAATCAGCAAATTCTTATTAAAATATTTTCTATTAATTATATTATTGCTATTAAGTCCGACATATACTTGAACTCATATTGGAGGCAAAGAAGAAAGATGCCGAAGAAGAATGAATGAAAACGTTTGATATTTTAATTAATTTCACCAACGATCTATACTATAAAATTAGTAGTTAGTTAGTTGGTTGGTGGTCCCTTGAAGGGAAAATGGGAAATGGACCCAATCAATAAAATAATTTCTCTTAATCTTACTTATACTTATAGTGATTTTGAGGAAGGACGTGTGTGTTGGGGGGGACCCAGGAAGGAGGTCATTTTGCTGAAACCATTGAAATAAGTAAAAAAGGCAAAGCGACCGTTACGACGACGACAGCGGACAGCAGAGTTGCCAATACCACGACAAAATTGTAGATCTAAAAAAGAGGCGCTAGCAAACAAGAGGTGGCGCCAAAATTGGACACACCTGACAGCTCTGGTCACCGAAATCGAGTGACCGCCGAAATTTCTTCGCTTGGACACTAGACAAATTCACTCGAAAATAAAAATTATTGAATTTTTGCATAGATTTTTCGTAGAATTTTACTCTACCCTTTCCAGAAATTTCCAGATGTTTTGGGACTCATTTGAAGGAACTAGGCCCCCGGAAGGGCTACAAAGACGAAAGATATGTCAAAAGAGTCCTCTTGAATTTATCTAATTTCGAATTAAAATATTGTTGCAAAAAAAATCGGTTCTTACTTAAAAAATAGTTTTCTATTTGCCACACGTTTCAAATATGTTAAATTTTTGACGTCCGTCTCTTTGCCTTGTCTACTGCATACTTTTGTGCGTTCCACATAAACGGTCTTTCAAAGAAAGGTTGCATACCTTTACGCTGTACTTCTTTTTTTTTTATTTTTTAAAAGATTTCTTTATTACCTTGTATTTATAGCCTACTGTTACTATTAATATAACTTATACTATAGTGGAATATTTAATTCTCAACAAAATATATATATATGTACATACTTAAACCTAGATAATAGGGTAAATGAATGGGAAAAGGGAAGACTAAAGTGTTCTGTGGGACAGGTCGGTTGGGTGAACTCTCTTGAGTCTCCTTCTCATCCTTACTCCATTGATACGTCTCCATCTTAGGAGCCTTTGCGCCAGCTGGTTAGGGTGATGTGCGAGTTTTTCCAAGTATGCAGTAGCTTGGCGATTGATCACATCTCCGATCCTCGCTGTACTTCTTGAATTTTTATTTGTTCATAAAACAGTCAACTTCTGTTTCTCTGCATACTTTTCGGAATTCGATAATAAGTTGCACAAGGCCACGTCTTTCGATTTTGTTGCAATTTGCGATATTTATGGAAGTTGATTTTGAAAGTTATTAAAACATCAATGTTATATTGCCAAAATGTTAGAATTGGTCCTCACTGTGTGTTGATTTTGAGCTGATCGTTCCAATGGCAGCTATATGATATAGTTGTCCGATCCGGCCGGTTCTAACATATGTACTGCGTGCAGTAAAAAGACGGACCTGTACCAAGTTTCATTAAGAGAGCTTCAAAACTGAGAGACTAGTTTGCATAGAAACAGACAGACAGACGGACAGACAGACGGATATAGCTATATCGACTCAGCTCGTCGTCCTTTTCAAGAATATATATACTTTATGGGGTCTGACAAGCCTTTTTCAATGCGTTACAAACTTCGTGACAAAATTATAATACCCTCTGCAAGGGTATGATGACACACTGACACAACAAGTTTGCATGTGCAAATATCTTAGTTATAAAATTACAAGTCCAATGCAAGAGAGCTAGACCAACAAAATCTTGTTCCGTTTTTCAGTTATCAATTAATTTCAAGTGAACCGGCAGATACCCCATAGTGGATTGTCATCAACAGGTTAATGTAAATGCTAAGTGCACTTTTATTATTTTGCCTGATTTTCATGGTTTCAAAGGTTCAAGGTTGTAGAAGAACAGTGCTTAAATTTAATTTAAATCGAGCGTTTTGCTGAATGGGCTATATTGATTGGATAAAATAGTATACATCGTCTGGGAGCCATAAAAACATTCCCGTGCTTTGCCTTTGAAGTTTACAACTTATTGTAAACGGTAAATTACTTAATTTGCATTACACTGCACATAAATGAATTACATTTTTTAAAAATGTTTTTAATTTTCTCATGGAGTTGGCGTTACACACACAGAGAATCGCAAAGAGAAAGAGAGATCCACCGAAAAGTAATTAACAAATTGTTTTCATGAAAGTCAGAAACAAAAAGAAGCCAAGAAGATGGAATTGTCTGCTTTCAAACCGCAACTTGACGGCTTTCTAGTAAGTTTGTTTGCACGCATTCAAATGCTTTTGACGTTTTGAGCAGTGCAGTTTTAATGAGGGCGCCACCTGGCGGTCGGCGGTGTTGACGTTTGACTGGTGCCAAGCAACCGCAAACGGGAATCAATTTGCCAACACAGCTGACGATGGCGCCATCGGGCAAGACCGAAATTGCCAGTTGAATGCGTTTTCGATTGTCCATTAGCAGCATACTCTCTCCTCTCCCTAACCACATAGACTCTACCAACTTCCAATTGCACAACCAGCTTCAAATGCAGCTTCAACTCCAACTCCAACTCAAACTCCATTCCATTTTCACTTCACATTTCCCATTTCCATTGCCAGCTCAATCTTCTGAGTATCATAGCCTGGTTTCCCCCGTCTCGTCGCTTTTTGCAGCTGCCTTGTGCCAAAAGTCATTTTCGAGCAATTGGCTTGGTTCGCTGACTGCCAAAGCAGAGTCCTACTTTGTATGTGGAAGGGGAAGGTCGTGGGAGTTGCGCATTCACATGCACAATAAATTTGCAACAGTGCAATGGGCAAACAGCCACGCCCGTCTCCCCACATGCAGATGCTTAGCAAGACGAGCCCATACGCCCCACACACACACACGCACACACACACACTGACAGAGATTCGGATTCACATTCAGATCTGCAGAGATGCAGTCAAGTGCGAAATTGCAAACAGCAACAACAAAGCGACGCGCTGAAAAGTATGCAACTTCCAAGCAACACCCACAAGTACAGCACTCGACAACTGAATAGACGCAGGTCATTCAAAAAAAACTACCTTAAATAATTAGGACAACTATTAAGTCTGTGCTCTACATAATTACTCTAAACTCTGCTACCAATAAATCCTGAAAAGTTCAACTCAGAATAAGCGCGCACTGTTATTGCCATCTAGAGTTGTAAACTGATATAATTTAAAACTATTTAGATTCTTACAAATGTATGTGTTTGCAATCTGATTCTCAACTGTTTCTATTAAAGTAACCTCTTCTGTACGATTGAAGCGATCCTAAGTGGGGTGCTGCCAAATGGTTTTTAGTCGGTCCTTGCAGTTCTGCCAACCCATTTGACGTTGTTTTTTGTGTCACGCTGTCCCCCCTCTTTGTTTGCCATCGCACTTTGTGTGCGCCTTGTCTTGTTGTTTTTGTCACCTAAATTACAAGTTTTTCATTTGTGGCTTTTTCAGTTGACGCCATAATATTTTACACTTTGCCGAGGACGACCTGGTGAACCGCAATGGGGAAGGAGCAAAACGAAAAAAACATGACAAGAAAAATTGGTTTACAATCGTAATATGTAAGTGATGACCAAATGGCGTTAAATGTTTAACAGTTGCAATTAAGAAGTAATTACAGAGCTTTCTAAAGAAATTATTAACAAATCGAAAGGTTCTCAACTGTATTCCCGTGCATGCTTTTGAGTTGCTTACAAGAATAAAATCATACCATAACATTCTACTAATGGTGGTAAATTTAATTTCGAATAAGTACTCCATCCACAACCGTTACACTTTTCACTCTTTAACTTTAGTTACTTATTGTAGAATTAAAAGCATTAAGGTTAAACTTAAATTATATTTTTACCACCGATATCTCTCTTTAAAGTAAATTACTCGCTTAGCCGCTGCAACTGCAACATAAAATTATATCAGCTTTTCCATTTCATTTAAACACAACTCTTTGATCAAATAAAATGTATTTTATTTGGCTGCCATTTTGTTTACAGTTCAAACTAAAAGTCAACTCACACATCAATGTCATAACAAATTGGCTAAATACTTAGTTAGGTTGTACAGTTTTAAAAACCAACAATATCATAAATTACTTAAATTACTTATATTAACATAACGAATTTTGCCTAGAAACCACAATTACACATCAAAATTGTAATACGAAAAAAACACAAAACTTACAGAAAACACTTCCTGCTAGCTTAATTCTTAGATTGTTTTTCACTGAAATGTAATTTTTGTTATGATTTATTTACATTTGACTTAGGATTAGGTGACGAGTCTGCAGTTACACTTTCAAAATTTATAAATTATTTTATTTTTACAGTATATAGTTTGGTATTTATTAGTAGATCTATGTGAGGAGGGGTAAGGAGCGAGGGGCAGCTCTCTGTCTATGATGCACAACAACATTCGCTAAATATTACAGTTAATGACAATTGTGACTAGTCGCTTTTACTTATTGGGTTGTTCCCAATTGCACTTTCACAACGATTTCGCAACTAATTAAAAAACTCACATTTTGCGGTATATCTAATAAGTTAGTTGTGAAATAATTGTAAACGTGGAATTGAAAATACGCTCGTATATATGATTTTTTTTGAGTACTCCTCCGAAGGATCTAGATTAAATGTCAGATCTGTTGCTCAGTTGGAGTTTTCCTTTTGAAGTCCAATTCTCATGGCACCCATTGACCATGGCCAGCTCATCACCGTGTTGCCAGTTCGGGTTTGTGGTGAATTCGTAACTGTGTATCTGCCTTGCAACAGCTACTTTGGTGGGTGTTAAAATTCATTGTCCTGTTCATACTGCTGCAGCCCAAGTGCAACAGTAGCATTAGCACCACCACTGTCAGTTGCCGAAGCCAATTGGATTTCGACTGTGTTGATGCAGCATCTGTGTGTGAAAAAGAAAGAGGAGAAATATCATATTGAGTGCTGGTTAAGGTGGTTTCGATGGTTGTGGAGCTTTTGGTGGTTGCGGTACCCGCTGGTCAAATTAATCTTTGAATTAATTGCCTGTAGCTTAGCACAGAGCATTAATAAATCGTGGGCGCACAACAACAATGGCTAATAAGGTGCGTCCCGAGTCCTTGCGTCCTTTTTTCACTAACTTTGATTTAATGACTCACCGTTTATCATTCTAATGGCGTGCGTGTAATGTATCCCTTCTTCCCCTTTCTTTTCCCAACCCGAAAATTCCCAACGGTCTGCTTCGCATTTGTTTTAGTTGCAAAACAATCAGGCTAAGATTTGTATACCTCGTCCACAACTCACTATTGTGTGTGTGTGTAAGGGTCTGGGTGTGTGTGTATGTGTGTGTGTTTCTTTGTGGCCATTGCTTATCTTAAGCTTCGGCTTTGGGTTAATTTTTAAACAAACGTTCAGCACTTTTGCCATGTTGCGCCTGACTAATGTGCGGCCCTTAATCAAATAAGATATTGATTGTTTTCACATAGAAGAAACGGAGACTCGGAGAAATTATCTGAAGATTAATATTAAACAAGCCTATTTTTTATTTTTTAAATCAAAGCAGTAAGTTTTACTGCGAAAATTTAGAGTTAGACAAACTATATTTAGTGTTCATACTAACTTGGATTTGTCGAGTATAAGTCATTGTGATCATCCGCATCACCTGGCTGATCGAATGGATACATATTCATATCCGGTGAACGTCCCGATGCGAGGATACGTGGACGATCCTCTTCGATGAGTTTTTCACTTTCCTGTGCGTAAATATCATGAATGCGAGCCGAACACTTCAACTGCAATCAAAGCAAAAAGACTTGAAATCAATTTTATTTAACTAAAAAAAACTAGCTCTCACCTTGAGACGTCCTTTGATGAAGTGATGAGTTGTTACCACAAAATTTAACTCCAGCACAGATGACTCTAGATGCTCAGCCAGATGTCGTTGAATGTCATAAGTACGCAAATAATTTGGAGGCACCTTAAAAAGTTAAAAATAAAGAAATTTTTTTTAATTTAAAAAGTTAATTGATTTTTCATTATTTTTACCTGTATATCGTTAATCCACCAGGTTAAGTTAGCTGCTGGCTTTGAGTAATCAGACGAGCAGTTGCCATTGATAATATCGCCAAGCCGATACCGCGAATGAATTCCCGTTATAATGGGTCGTTGTGCGGGCAACTCTATAAAGGGGCGTGTCAGCTAAGTCTGAATTCATCTGTCTGATAACATAGTTTTGATACTCACCCACGACTTCCATATCGGCAGCGACAATAGAAGTGTCGAATGTGGGCGCATCTGCAGAGACTTCGCAGGCAAATTTACCAGATATAGATGTGGGTACATTACGCAATAAGACATGGCTGGCATTGGATTGTGTTGTCTGTGAAGAGATTTGTTATTTATACATAATATTAAATATTAAATTAAATAAATGAATGTAAATATATTAGAGTATGTATAGTAGATAAATACGGTAGCAAACTTATGTCTACATATTCTCCCATTTTTTAAAGAAGCAGCCAATCTCAAATAAAACCTATCATGGAAACATTTAATATAAGGGTAGAAGATAATTAACAACAAACTAAAACCTGAAATAGACAAATCAAAAGAAATAAGATTTTTCAATGCCTTGTTTTCATCTTTTTTAATTAAACAAACTTAACATAGATTTGTGGCAATGTTAAACAATTCATGATTAATTGTTAATTTGTTGTTACTTTTTGACTAATGACAAAATGGGGTAGGGGTATGACTATTTTTGTTTACCACTTTACATACATAAAATTCATATTCTTCATATAAATATATTGTAATTAAATTATATTTATGCTATCGATAATAAAGTATCACAATCAGAGAATTTTAACAAACTTTTTTGATGATTGATTTTCAACTATCACAATCATGATTGGACATCACTGCTGACCATTAATACAAATACCATAGATTTTTTGTCATCAATGTGTTTTGGTAAACATGGCCAATGCGAATTATAGTATGCAATGTAATTATATGTATGATGCATAAATGTGTACGCGTTTATATGTATAAGATATTACAGCCGTGTTGCAACAGCTCGAACACAATTTGCGGTGGTTCACTTTTTGTTGTTGTTGAGCTTTTCGCAAAATCAGCAAAAGTCAACAACGAATGGCAGAGGAAAATGCCTGACAGAACATGTGTGAGTGTGTGTGTGTGTGTGAGTGCATGTATGTAACAACTGCAACAACAGCAAACGCCAAGTGAAAAGTCAAAAATGTTAATTAAAAGTTTTTAACATGCACAAAACAAACATCGACACACAAACACAGCACAGGCATCGTTGTTGTTGCCTTTGATACAACGAACAACAACAGCCTGAGCAACAACAACAACAACAACAACAACAAGACTTTACAGTTATTTACAGCCATTTACATTGGCAGCTCTTTCAGCTTCTGTCTTTCACACATTTAATCATCATCGCTGGCATAATCATTTTCATCATCGTTATGAGCAGGAATTAAGAGTACTCACCTCGACATCAATTTCATTCGTTTTTGTAAATATCTTCCAGGCTGGGTTCTCCTTGGGTGTATACCGATAGAACTCCCGACGTCCCCGGTACCACTTCACCGCATAGAGCGTGTCGTTCTCGATGTCATAATTGCAGATTAAGAGCGCATTATCGCCGCGCTTAACGGCCGCCGGAATTCGAACGTTAACATTGCGCAGCCCCACAGTCAGCTCTGCAAAGAAAATCGAAAGAGAGTATGAGAGACAGTGATGCCAACTACTCGCGACAAAAACAGGACAAATCATCCTGACGGAAAGGCATAAAAATTCAAAAGGAATACTGAAAAGAAGACAAATAATTTTATGTTTAATATGTGAAAAGCCATTAACGTGGTATCCACCAAGTTACGAAACAAACTCTCAAAACTACTTTTATCGATATTATATTCACAAATAACAGAATCACGGCTTAAAATTTTCTAAAAGTAAAATAATCGCAGTTTGAGAATTCCAGAATATAAAAATAAAAAATTGTGGCTTGCGTAAAAACTGAAATATTCTTTATAGCAAAATAGGTATCGAATGGCATTATTTATATTCCAAATATTCTTATTCGGAATATTGTACGTATATACAACTACATACCTCAATAATAACGTTACTCTGGGTATCTTTTTAGAAGCATATTATGCATTATATTTTACATACTTTATTTGTCAAATGAGACTTTAGTTACTTGTATTTGAGTTTTTATTCGAAACGTAAATTTAAAAATTTTATAAAACAGCATAGGTTTTCGGATGGGGACTTTTTAAAATTTTCCACAACTAAAGTAGTTTTAAAACGGACAGATCTACCTTCCAAAAGGCTAAATTGGCAACACTGATTCGCTGAGAGTGAATGTAAGTAAGAGTGTGGATTGTATGTAGTTGTGTTGTTGTCACAAGGGATTAAATATGACAAGTTATTGTAGCTTAATTATGATACAACGTGGATTACATTGGCTTTTTGTGAGCATGGCATAACGTGGAAATCGCTTAGTTAGCGACTAAGCATAAGTACAGACTTAACATAAACCAAATTTAGCTTAATCAGTGTTACCTTCTGTCACATTTACCTCTTTCGCTTCCTCTTCCCCCAATCATTGAGTTCATTCACTGAAATGAACACATGCCACAAGCAAAAGAAAAAGTGGGTCACGATCATCAAGACACAACAAAAACAAAAACAAATAACCAAAAAATAACTTCCACGTACTCATATATGTACATACTATCTGCTGTATTGGGGCGAGAGAGACGGCAATAAAAATATATGTAGGTAAAGTGTTTCACGTAAAGCTGATAAAATTTGGTGGCCCGTTGATGATCATGGCCACCGCCCTAGCGGCCCTGTGCGCCTGGCCGAATTTATAAAAAACTTCCTAGTAAAATTTAAAATCGAAAGTGAATTTTGGATCTAAAAGAGAGAGAGAGAGCTAGACTCGGAGACAATCCGCATATACATAAATCATAAAGCAAAAACAGCAACTACATAGGAAATTGCGCTGCTGTTGTTGATCAGGGCTCCAGGAATCTGTGCAAAGTGCCTACTTATGAAATCTGTCACCAGGTCGTTCAACTTAAAAATAAAAGAAACGCATAGTAAGGGCGCTCTAGGTGAGTGTGCTCGACTAAATAATACCCATCTGTAGGTTCGAAATATTCAGAATTCAAAGTGTAAAAAAAAATTGCAGTCTAGTGTATTGGACTTAAAGATACTCTACTGGAATGTATTCCGAAGTTGGTCTACATTTGGTGTATATGCATGGTATGTAATAGAGTTAGCGCGACTGACTTATAATACTTACTAATCAGTTTGGTTTAGTAATGGAAGAGGAAAATATAAGAATGAAAACTTGAAATATAATATATATCTGAATACCGAAACAAAGTTATGTCGCTTAATTTATAATACAACCTAACAATGTCAATCTTGAAAATTAATTGATTTAATAATAGGGACTAGCATTAAATTATAATATTAGTCTTGTAGCGCTAGGAAACATCTTTTAATAAATAAATAAAAAATAATATACGTAGGTAGATTTCCATATACGCTTATAAAGTCTGCAATGAAGGTTAAATATTTACAATTACTTACTTGAATTAAAAAGATAAAAAGAAACTTTATGACAATAGTCGGTATAGTTCGCGAAAAATTGATTTGTTCGTATCTTAAGTGATGCTTTACACTTAATCTGTATCGATCAAGTAAAGCGAGTTTCCCAAAAAATAAAATGGAAAATTATTGGCATCTACGTATTGAAATTTAAAAAAAAGCGCTAACATCGATTTCTTAAAATTTGTTCGAAATGTGCAATACATAACCTTCTTACACCTGTGTCGTTTATACTAAGTCAATCAGAAAACAAGTCAAAGGTAAGTCTTAGATCTTAAGTACAGCATTCTAAGCTTGGCTGCAAAGCCGTTCTAAGCCGAACCTCTCCGAACACGAACCGAGCCCCTCACATTTTCTAGCACCAAAACAAAAACCGAAAAAAGGTTCGGTTCGGACAAATCAAATATTACCACAAAAAAGATGTTTCGACTTATCAAAAAAATCAATAACTTTAAAACAAATGGCGGTTGACCAAAATATCGATAAGCATTTCGTTTTTTGGGCTTTGGCGGGCTTTCTCTAAACTAAGCTAGAGTCTAAAGGCATACATTTCCTAGAGATACATTTTCAAGAACGCGTTGTAGCTCAGGTCGATATTTGCAATATTCAACTTTGTACCAATTATTTGGCGGTTCAGTACAGTGTGCAAGGCTCGAGCCCGAACCTTGCGTTCAGGGGATCCATAAACCGGTCCGCGAACCGAGCTTTAATCTTTTTCTATGGTTCGAACCACCGAACCGAACCACCCCAAATTTGTTGGGTGTTTTCAGTCTTGATTCCACCAATAGATAGAACTTATTTGTAGCATCTGCGACTTGGAAACTATAAACAATCTAATCGGCTCTTAACATTTTAACTGCGAGCAAGCGTTTTTGAAAATGTAAAACAAACACTTCTACTTTTGTAATACTTACAAACAAGCAAATTGATAAACACGCAAAGTGACATTTAATCTAATTTTTCAAATACCACCAAACGAACGAGTGTATTTAAATTGTACCCTTCCCACTCACACTCCCATATCTCATGAACCATGAAATAATATCTTACTATCGGTAAATAACTTAATCTGATCGGCCAATATGTAGTAGGCAATTTTTTATTCTTTCTGTATACAAAGCTATTGCTATTCGTACCCTTTGTGTAGTATCGTCACTAGCGGGACTGACCACAGTAATTTTACCTCTGCTATCGAAAATCGAAACTACACACTAAGAAGTCGAGTTACAAAACCAACGAAATTGCTCTCCGATTAATTATTCTCTCTTATTCTTAAATTAAATTCTAAATTGGTGATAGGATTTAGTTTGCTGTCTTGTTGTCAAACTAATGCACATTCCTTTTAAAGGAATACAGTAAATTTAATACATATTTGTATTATTTGAGTTTAGGGCTAAGATGGATTTATTCAAAAAAGATTGGGATACATAACGTATATTATAGGCTTAAGGCAGAGCAACCGGTTTGTATTTATTTATTGCTGTTGTTGGGCTGGGTCTGTGTCTCGGTCTGGTTAAAACAATTGGTAGGCAGAGTCTGTTGGATTGTCCCCAAGTCGGAGCTCAGTCAGCTCATTTCTGGTTAACCTTGAACGCTAATTGTCGTTTCACGTTGAATTTTATGGCACTCGCGAGCACTGTACATCGCTTATTGTTGTTGTTATTTCAGTTGTTGTATTCATATCAACATAAAAATTTCATGCTGCCCCCAAAGAGTGAGAGAAGGTGGTACTGGCTGTAGATCGCTGTGCGCCGGTTCCAAATAGTACGAAAAAACTAATCACGGCACACAACGGAGATGGTCTAGCCGGGCGGTATGGCCAACACCCCACACTTAGCCCAAACGAAATTTGCGTAAACAAAAACTATTTGTTTTGCTGAAAAAAGGTAATATTTGCCGGCAGTCGGTGAGAATAATCGAAGAATCGTCTTTTTGAGGAACTTAGTGAATCTGCAGTTCAACTATTTAGAAACCGTTGCTGTTCTATTTTGGCCAGGCTAACAGAAGGCTTACCAACTGCTTGTCGCGTTGCTGTTACTGTTGCCACTTTTGCAGCTTATTTTCAGTAAAAAGGAAACCTTGAATCGCACACCTCACACACACACACACACACACACACATACTGATTGAAGCAGACTGGAAAACCTTGGAAAACCAAAAGGCGAACAACAATAATGGTCGAACTCATATGTACATATATTGGGCTATATACATACATACAAATACATATACAATGTACATATATTAAACACATGTTCAGACTGAGAGCGTAAGTTTCCAAAATTAACAAGTTGTGGGTTTGGGTAACACAATCAGAAAAGCAATGTATTTATAAGCTGGTACTAAATATTAAATTTTTAGAGTTTAAATGAAATATGTAAACCTATTAGAGATGAAAAAAGGAAATCGACGCAAGCAAATAAATTTCTAGGCACAGTAAAGATTCCTAAGGCTTACATTATGTATATGGGAAACATTACACAGTAGTGTAACAACTCAAAATTTAGAAATTAATATTTTAATAACGTTAAAACAAAGTACACACCTCAGTAAATGACCTTTTTTGAGATGATAAACATGAATCTAATAACTGACAAATTTTTAAACTTAACAATATTGTAAAAATGCAGTAACCTACAGTGGAACAAGCTCGACAGTAGGAGACCCAGAAGTTTTGAGTACAAAGCGTTCACTAAAGATTGTTCTTCAATGTTGCGTACCATTCAATAGATGGTGCCACTTGACAAACATAGTGGCCGGTAGCGCCTCTTCTTCTTCCTTTTGCCTGTAACATTGTTAGTTAAATAACTTCCGCGTTTATCGACCGATTGAAATGCAATTTTTAGGACAGGTTTGGACTATAGTGAGTATTATATATACAAAAAATCAGGACGCTAGTCTTAAAGGTTTCTTTTAATTCAAGAATTATTTTACTTTATGGGGTCTGACACGCCTCCTTCTGCCTGTTACGCACATTTGCACAAACGTAATAGACCCATTTGTACTTTTTAAAGTACTGGGTCTAAAAAGTATGTGCATATGAATTTTACCTATATTTGAATCAGAGACCCAAATCTACGACCTATTGTTCCCACATGTATCATCTATAGCCTAAAATTATATAGTCGTTAAGTTATGATGAATATTTGACAGAATATAGGATCAAAATTTATTAACTTTCTAAACTTTGTTAAAATATATGCTTAAAAGAATGCAATTCTACCGTTAAAGAGATACCTATAATCCTTTCACAACAATAAAAACAACTTACAATTATTAAAATTAAATTAGGTATTTACCAATAATTATTATTATTAATTAGGTATGACCGTCAGCAGTCAGAAAACATTCCTTTATGTACATGCATAGAACAATGTGGGCAAGTGTTCTATTATAAATATCAAGTCTTCGGACTATAAACATCATAGCGACCACCATTAAAATATTTTTGAACAAACTTTAAAGGCGAAAAACTGTATATAAACTTGTAGATACATTGAAACAAACAACTGAGCATACATACTTACATATGTATATATTATGTATATACACATTTATGTTTCCTTGTGACGTTGCTCTTCCCTTCGTTCGATTGTTAAAGTTTTCAACACGAAAGCAGCGACAACAACAACATAACACAATAAACGACATGAACAACAACAAAAGAAACGAGGTCAACAAGAGACGCACCACAATAAAATAATGGAGTGAAGTTGTCGGTCAGCTGTAGATTATGTGCGCCTGTTACTTTGTGCCTGTATATTATCGATCATGTTTTAAAAGCGAAAGTGAAGACGATGACGATGACGTCGACGTCGACCGTCAACTGGGGTTGCTTGCTTGCACAATCAGAAGAAGAGGTGAAAGGAAGGGGCAATAGCATAGCAACCACCACAATAAGATGTGACTGTGAGTGTGTGTATGATAATTGTACGCACGGCTGGCCCTCAATTTCTTGTTGTTGCTGTTGTTGTTATTAAAACCTTCTATTTGAGACAGTGGTTGATGTCCATGTGCTGGATTGTCTGTTCGCCTGTTCTGTAAACAAATCAAGCTATCGATTTCTACGTAAAAAACGAAAGTGATGGCCACAGCATGGCCCTGGGCACAATGAACTGGGTTGGGGCTAGGGCCCTGGCCCCGCTGTTTAACCCAGTTTTTGGGCGAGGGCAACTGAAAAACACTTGCATTGACCCCCACCATAGTCAGGTTCAATGCTCTGAGCATTGGAAAAGGTTAACGCCCCTCAACAATGTCACGTTCAGGGACCGCCCCTGACCCAGCCACAGTCCCCTGTCCCCAGGGCCAGTGCCAAGTCCCCAAGTAGCGATCGTAGCGACGATTGAAAGAAAAATCAGACGCTTATTGCCTCTATCAGGCAAGCAGACACATTCACCAGTTGTCGTATTATAAAATGAACATTTTACAGTTTCTTTTTCGGCAGTTCAGTGAACTCAACAAACGAAATTTTTGAAGATCGTTGACCGAAAGCAAAGCGCAGAGAGCGATAAACTGAGATCGCAACGTAAGAGAAAGCGCACAACGAATTATAATACTGACGTCAGCAGCGCAAGTGCGCATGCGGGAGAGATGTATAAAAAATGAGAGAGACTCTGAGGGAAGGAGAATGCGTATGATCAAAAGAGAGTAAACAATGACGATGGGCTGATATTTTAATACTACAAAGCCGTTTGAGTTAGCAAGTGACTTTACAAGTACATATTTATGTATAAATGTTATTATTATATTTGTTAAAACAAGTTGTTGAATAAAAGTGAAAAACAAATTATAAAAATGCAGTCTGATATTAGATCTACTTTATTATATTAAATGAATTTATTGTACATACATATGTACGTAAATGTATCAAATTCTCAATCCGCTGCGTTTCTAGTATTAATTTAACAATCGCAAAGCAGGTCTACCTTATATACATTGTTTTTAGACCATCCAACTTAATATTTTTTTTCTACCCGGTATAAAACATTAATTTTTTTGTTTATTACGAAATCATAAACTTTTTGTACCAAGCGCCCAGCAAACGCTTGAAAGTTGTTTGTTTAATGCATTTTACACGCTCCACAACTTGGGCTCCAAGTGGAAATTGTTGGGAGGCGGGCGTAAAGCCCACATAAAGTTGTCTGATAAGCGATTCAGTAGCACACACCCAGCTGTGCTACAGGGCCTGTGTGTACTCTATTGTGGATAGTAAAGTGAATTTGTATAAAGAGAATATTTTATACACTGAGGCTAACACTTTGCACTGGTGAAGAGATTCTAAAGGTCGATACCATGACAATTACGGAACATTGTTTAAGATATTTTAGCTGAGCACTTTCGATTTCATTCGATCCACTTTTTTATTTGTATGGGGCGCATTTATCCAAAATCCCAGGCGGACAGTTTGTAAGAGGACGTGTTTGTATCTGTCTCCACTCTATCAAGTTGTTGGATAAAACGTGATTTCCATTGGCTCTGTTTACTTTTGTATCTATGCGTATGTACACTTAAAGAAATTTTAAAGAAAAAGGCTTAAATATTTAAATGAATTGTGGATATATTAAAATTTTCTTCAGTCAGTTTGTCTGTTTGTTTTTATCAAAGAGTTGAGATAGCTTTCAGAAATTTGTTGGATTTATTTACTGTTATAATCCTCAAACAAACAAACAAAGGTAATTTGGCGTTCGGTGCAGTCTAATATTTTTTTTGTGATACAAGGTAATTGTACTATTTGGCGCAATGTGCAAAGAGACAAATTCTTTTTTTTTATACATATGTATATTAGTTCATACATTAAATCAAATATATTTCGTCGCAAAATTTGTTATCAGATAATTTGAGTCTTGATTCTGCGTTCGGCACTAGTTTTTTACTTCGTCAAGAATTTTTTTATTTTAACTCTAGTAAATAAGAAACGCAACTGATGTTTATTTTTTGTTGTGTATTCTGCATTATTTAAACAAGTGTGTCCAAAGCTCAGCGATGAATTTCAAATGAGCGAATAAACAAATTAAAGCAGCACAACAAAAAGATAAATAAGTGTATATGTACATACATTAACAAGCACACACACACATCGTATACACACACAATGGGCACACTACGGACTTTATCGCTAGGTTGTTGCGACACTTTTGTTGCGTCGATGAGTTGTTGCTCTTAAAAGCTGTACGCCTATTCGAATTAGTACAAAATAATACCGTATTTCCTAGAGTTTTACGGATTTACCGTTACGCCGTAGCAGCATAGAAACAACGCTATGCTGAGGGCAAATATCAGCAACAAAAATATTGAGTAGGGGAGAGAGTGAGATAGAGTAAAGTTTAATATTGCTTGGCATCGCATTTCTGTGGGCCGCGCAATGGATTATAGGAAACAAAAAGACGCAGACATTACCAAAAACGTCTGCAACCAAGAAAAAAGTAATGAATAACACAAACAAACAGTTCGGTTTGTTTTTTCTCGTGCCATACAACGCTCTTTATAAATATTTTTATTTTGTTTATAAATTTAACAGCAGAGAGCGTAAAAAAGTTTAAAACATTTTAAATAGTTTGCTAATTGAACAGGCGATCAGCAATCGCAGACGCCACAACGTCACCAAAACAACAAATGGGTTTTTTTTTTACATTTTCCCTTCATTTTATTTTGGTGTTTGTTTTGTATTTTTTTTTTGGTAAAAGTTACCGCTCACTGAGCAGCTGATAAGCGAAGGCAACGCCAACGAAGACAGCGACGCCGACGTCAACGAAGCGATCGACAGACACATTTGAAGCGTTTTGTGACTCACGGCAACGTTGAAAGTAGGTCAAAAACGAACGGCGAATCACTGACAAAGATAGAGAGGGATAGAGAGAGGAAGAGAAGGAACAAGTGATGAGCGCACGCAGCAAACGTGGCCAACACAAGGCGGCTATGAGGCGAGATTTGCGTTCATATCAGTGATGCCAACTACTCGCTACAAAAACAGGACAAACCGACAAGGAAAAATCCGAAAAAATTATTTAAAAAAAAATATAAACAAGAACGATACATAAATAAAACAAATAAATTCTTCTTAGGTAATAATTAAAATGAATTATGTGTTGTAATTTAAAACCGAGATATTTAGCGTAGCTAGTTTAAAGATGCACAGATCTATCAGAAATAATGCTGAATTGAATAATTTAAATAAATGAAAATATTACTGTTCGTATGCATAATATGTATTACATACATATATTATGTAACATATATACATATGTAAATATATATAGTATACCATATACATATATGTATGTAACACATATTATGTATACGAACAGTAATATTTTCATTTATTTAAGAATTATAAACATAATGTAGAATTTCTAATACCTAATCTTGATCTAGGGCAAATAGTATATTAGATTTGTATTACGTGGTCCGAGTTGTTTGAATATCCAGGGCATAAACTGACTCACATTAACAAAGAGTCCAGTTTTAATATTATTGCGGTTAGTAATTCCGATAAAAATGCCCGTCTGAGTGTAGCGATCGGGATTGCCTCCCATGGGGCAGAAGAGGGCAGCGCCGCTGTTGAGTGAGGAAGGGGTGTCATCCATTATAGTAGCACATATTACACTTGGATCTACGTTATTATAAGGTATGGGCAAACGTTGTTTACAATCATCGCGTGATGGGATTTTGAATTGAAATTTCTTAAGTTTGTTGATATTTGGAAGAGACCAAGCTGTCGATAGGCAGAGTTTGTGATCGATAAGTGTTGCTGGAGTAGGCAGGCAGATAGATCTAATGTTGGGCTGCTGACTAAAACCCAAACGGAGTACGAGCAGCGCAATGTCATTAGTATATCCAACAAAATGTGGATGCTTGATGATTGATGCCACATCACGATTTTGATGGGGCATAATCTCCAGTTCACTGTGAACATCCCATTCACCTGCCACAACCTGAAGATTGTCTGTTGTGACAATGTTCTGAAATAAACTGGCGAGTGTTACTACAATATCTGGAGCAATTAAAGTACCGCCCCCAAGGAAGAGACCATCGTTTGTGCTGATCGCAACCGTCCAAGGGAACTCGGCAAAGTGTGACTCTTTCTCGGACCGTTTACCGCCGAATGCATTCATATCATGTGGGTTCCCAAAGCCACAGCCCAGATCCTCCATCTGTTAAACGAAGTTGAATCAATTGTTTAAGCATGAACAGATACAAAATGGTTTACCTCATTGACATGCCTGAAAGTCTTAGTTGAATTAAATCCGTCACCTGATGTGGTTGAACTTGATCTGCTTATAAAATCCATGCTTCGATAACTCACTTCTGTTTCAGGTTTAGCAAAACCATTTCCAATAGCTGCATTCCTTTCTTTATTAGTATTATTCCCTTGCTTCTCCAACTGATTGTGGTTCACTAATTCATCAAAATCATCAATATTGTACTCGGAATCGGTGTTGATCTCCGCACAGTTTTTATATGGCAGGTAACTTAATAGCAAGCCCAGGACAATAGTCAAATATATCCTCAGCATATTTAAATTACTGAAGGTTTTTCTTTTTTAGTGTGTAAGTATTTTTAAATATCTTATAAAAAATTGTTCTGCTTATTTCTGGGTTTGAAATAGTACTGCGAAACCTACTCACATGTCGTACTCGTAATGTTCATATACATTCATATATATGCTTAGTCATTCAATTGTTAGAGGATCATTAAGTTGTGGCACGGCATGATTAATACATTAAATACAGAAGCTTGAGAAGCTTGATATTATGATATATGACTATATGATCCATATCCAAGAAATCCAGAAAGTTTGATTGTATATATTTGTGTTCTTAAATTATAAATAGTTTATTTATTTTCTTCAATAAATAACTATTTTTAGGAGTGCATTAGCTACCGAGGTACAAAAAAGCTGGTATTATTGAGTTATTAGATGGTATTACTTAGTTGTTGAGTTACATAGCTCCATTTGTTGAGTAACATTATTGCAAAGTTGATTGCCTCAGCAGGAACTGATGTCCATTGCTTTTGATCAGATCCTTAAGTCTCAACTGACTTAAAAATCAGTTGTAATCGCAGTTGGCAGCATGTCAACAAAGGTGAACTGCAGTTGAAACATGCTGCTTGCCACACGTTCTGTTGTTGTTGTTGGCAATGCTTGAGGGCCATTTGACACCGCGTTCACCTGTGCGATGATTGGTTGAAAAGTGGGATAAAAGGAATATCAAGGCGTGTTGTAACGGGAATTGTTCACTTGGTCGTTCTGACTGGTCTACTGTTTGTCTGCCTGTTGCACTGTTGCACATAATCATGCCACATAAAGCGGACGTCACGGCCGGATATGAAGAAGAAGGGTAAGGGCCGGATCTCCTTTCTCCGACTTCTTGTAGGGGTCTGTGGGCCAGGTGACATGTGTCGCTTAACTTTAGATGGCTGCGGGGCTTCGGACTTGTTTCCTTTGGCCCGCTTTTTTTTTTTTCTCCTGTTTTTAACTTATCACTTTGGGTTTATGTTGTGTGTCGTATATTTTTCAACGGATATGAACGTCGAGAATGAGGATGACGATGTTGAGCGTTGGCACCTGGACACGATGGGTGTTAAAATAACAGGCAGTGAGCATATTGACTTTTAAAATAAGCATTATGGCGGTAAATTTTTATGAAACCTTCTGCTGTCAGAGCCATTTCCCCAGTTTGCGAGTTGCTAGTTGCCAGTCGCCTTTTGGCCGGGCATGAAGCGACGTTTGGCTCGTTGTCAGACAGCTGAGTGATTTATATGTATTGTTTAATATTATTATGGCTGGCAGGTTGCAGACAACCAGTAGCAGGTAGCAGGTAACATGTGGCATGCGGCAGGCATTGCAATCGTTCAACCTCGTTCCGCCCGTCGGCTGTGCAAAATGCGAAAAATTGAGCACATTACATGCAGCACCCAATGTCCTTGTCCATGTCCTCTGATCCATGTACCATGTCCATGTTCATGTTCTTGTCCATGTCCATGTGGTTGGCAATAATTGTTAAAGTGTTGCGGTCTGGGAAACGATGCGAATGATGAACTGATGGCCCAGACGCTCTGATGGACCAAAGTGGTGAGAGCCCGAGGCTCGCACAACTTCTGAGTGGCCATTGAAAAAGTATTTCTTCATGTATGCGGCTCAAAGGCTTTTCAGTTAAGACTTTTTCACTTTGCCAAAATTGAAAGTGGAAAAAATTATGTCGGATAGGAACAGAATGAATTGCGAATAAATGTGGCATACTTTTACAATCATCGGAGTACACCACAAAAAGTGGAAATAATATTACTAAAGCATACATTTTGGCCTTAGCTTTTTTATTCCACATTCCAATTAAAAGATTATCAAAAGCATATTTCATTAAATATAATTTATTAGTTCTCGAAGCGTTTTTCTACTTTATAATTTAAAATGTACCGCCTACCTGTACATATAACGATTTAGAGACATTCGATATATTGCAGTCTTAATATTCTAAAGTTGCCGCCACTTTCTCATTCTTAATTACGACGGCCACTTAACTTGCTCAATAAATCTATATAATTATATATGAGTTGTTAAATCTTAACCATGCAATAAGTTTCCATCGTTTATTATACCCTTGCAGAGGGTATTATAATTTTGTCACGAAATGTGTAACGCATTGAAGGAAGCCTCACAGACCCCATAAAGTATATATATTCTTGATCAGGGCGACGAGCTGAGTCGATATAGCCATGTCCGCCTGTCTGTCCGTCTGTTTCTATGCAAACTAGTCTCTCAGTTTTGAAGCTATCTTGATGAAACTTGGTACAGGTCCGTCTTTTTGCCGCACGCAGTACATATGTCGGAGCCGGCCGGATCGGATAACTATCTCATATAGCTGCCATTGGAACGATCGGTTGGAAATAAACATTTAGTATGAAAAACTTTTTTGCTTCTCAAGATATCTCAACCATATACACATTGTGTGTTTGATTAAGTTTTAAACAGGCTGACCAAATTTGGTGTAAATCGGACTACTATATCATATAGCTTCCATAGGAACGATCGGTTCGAAATCAACATTTATCAAATTTTGTAAAAAATCTGACGGATTACACAGGGTATCCAAACGGCGCGCCAAAGTTAGCTTGCGCTATATTTTATGTAAATTTTCTAGATTTTTGTCTACATATTTTGTGTTATAGCGTCGATACATTGCCGCCCGTGTAGAGCCTTATCGAAATATAACATATTTAAGCCCTGTACTTTAAAGGAACAAAGGATCCATCGAGTTGGTTAACAAGTGTGCGGCAGATCCCATAATGTATATATGTATGTATGATACATACTTGATCAGCATCTTCACCAGGGTCGATAAAGCGTTGTCCGCCAGTTCGTCTGGCTGTATGAACACCTACATAGATCCCAGAGATTATTACAGCTAAAAACAAAAGACTTGGTATGCAGGTGCCTTTAGTAATAAGGACAGGGTCTCCCGAAGTCGAGCACGCAGGATTGTATCCCTTGTGAAGTTTTTATATTCGTTGCAATAACACAGGCAACAAATTTACGCCGACAGCGTCATTGATGAAGATATTGATTACTTCGTAGAATGAAGTTGCTGCATTTGAAACGGGCTTTCACTTTTTTCATTTTGTTATTATAAAAAGCAAAGAGCAAATTAATATTCAATTAAATCGTCAGTAAAGTGAGGTAGAATTTGTGCAAATAAAAAGAATTTTAAAATATTCCATACATGCAAATGTAAATAATATGAAATACATTATATATATTTTTAAGCATACGATATAAGTTTATATATAATATTTCTGCATATAAATGTGCATATAATTAATTTCAATTTTGCGCTTCTCCGGCTTTTGTTTGGCCACGCCTCACCGCCTCCCCCAGCGTGATTGATTGCATTTTAAATGTATTTGTGATTGCTGCTGCCGTCGGGACGCAGTCTGATAAATATGAAAAAATAAAAATGTATCCAAAAGTATTCAACTCTTTAATTTACAATTAAGCAGAAAGGATATCAGGTGTGTTCTATAAATCTTTAGCAGCTCAAAAGCTACACCTTAAACCAAGCAATCAATGATTTTAAATATAAACATATTTGTTGACAGATTTGTTACAATTTTAAATTAACTTACATTAAATGAGTTCGTTTTTAAGTTGAATAAAAGTGATTAAAATGTATTTTTCATTAATTTCTTTATTAAATCAAATGTTCAAAGTCTACAAGGTCTTTTAGTTTTTGATAACGTTTCCGACTTTAATTTCTAAAAAATATGTACGCACATATATACATATATGTATGTATAAAAGGTCGTTGTTTAAATTAAAACTTTTCTCAATTTGACACACTTAAAATACCCTTTAGTTTTAAAAAAAATTGTGTAAAGATTTGTAATACAATTTTATGTATGTGTACTTGTAAATTCTTGAGAGTACAGGATTGTGTAAGAGAGTACTTTGGTTAAGCTGTCAGTGCACAGGTGCCCGCCTAATTACCATTTGAGAGGATGTTTTTTTGTTATGGACTAGGGATGTGGTTGTTATGCTCGTTGTAAGTAGAGGCTTAGTATCAGATTTACGTGCAAATGAATTAATATTTAATGTCATTTCCATAAGGGACTTGCAGTGATTAACTCAGACAGGAAAGAACAAATAGATCGCAATATGTAATCGCTATTGCACAGACACCAATAACATAATGTATGCTTTTTACACCAACCTGCGACGCCCTCTGGCCGCAATATACATACCATACATACATAAATAACCACTAACTAATTTGACAAGAAGAAGCGAAAATTAAAATGAATTTAGCCAAAGGTATCAGGTTAAATTCATTAACTATGCACAGGCAATAATCTAATTATTAAACGTAAATTAAAGCACTTTGAATAACTCAACAACAACAACAAAGGAATCTCAGGTAGCAACAACAGTACCATCAAATTAAAGTGTAATTGAGGAGCTGTGGTTGAAATTTGCGTGTTCCGCGTGGCGTTAATTAGAGATAATATAGCGGTAAATTGTGAAAGTTTTGGTAGATGTATTTAACGCACTGGGAAAGAGAGTAGGCCATGACCATGTGGTCTAAATTTGGCATCTTTAGAAATTCGATATTAGAAATGAAATTCAAGTATCAAAGCAAACACAAAGTTCTTAAAACAATTAAACAAATTTCACAACTTGTAGTTCGTGGTAAGTGACCAAAATTGGAGATGGAACTCAAATAAAACTAAGATGCCTCTCATTTCAATCTGATTACAGCATTGGTAAAATCTTTTCTGTATCTGGGAACTCCTCCTCTCTGTTCAAGCTATCAGCTATCGTTGGTGAGCCTTCATCCTTATTATATTGGATACAGTTCATATTGCAATTGCTCGACATGTTTGGGACCCTGTACTTTGTGCTCTTCGAGTTCTTCAAGTTCATTTGCCCATTGCGTATATTCCACGATATAGACGAAATGGAACCACAGAAGGATTTGGAAAGAGACATCTGGTATGAAATATGACGTGGCTGCTAATTGATTGATGATACGACCACAATTTCCAATAAAGACTAAAAATTCTCTTGTTGCCACGCAACTTAAGTCTGACTTTTTTCGCTCAATTGTCACATAATTTTCGCATAAATTATCAAATAATTTAAAATCTTTCCCCCTTCCCACACTCGACTACCAGGCAACACGACGACTGCTTAGGTAACCAACGCAATGAGCATCAAATTAAATTTATTGCGTCGGCTTATGCTCAAGTATCTGGCCAAGTTGGGCCAACTGGGAACTCAAGGGCTAAGGGGAAAATAGGGGAGGACTTACTATTAGCCAGGCTGAAAGGCAATTGAGTGGCGTTGAGTTGACTGTAATTGCGTATTAAAATTATACACCAGGGACCATTTGTTTAATGAAATGTTGTGATGTCTCTAAGCTAATTAGCTTGTTCTAGTCGACTATTCGCATTTATGCAAAGTAATGCTCCTACAATGATAGTTCACCATAATGATGTTGATGATGATGATGATAAATGGGTCGCTAAGCTCTTTTCATTTGCCACGTGATTGCAAATAAGCGGTAAATGAGAGTAGCAGGGAAAATAATGATAGACAAAGTCAAGAGAATATAAAATGAATGCGGTTTAAATGCATCGAAAGAGGAAAATGAAAAGAAATTGTATGATATGTGAAGTAAGTCAAGAAAAACATATGAGAACAGAGTTTCAATATAAACCGGATTATTAATGTACTTGACTTTGTAAGTTCAGACTTTATCTACATAGGTTCATCATGGACATAAGCAAAAACTATAAAAAGTTGTATATCAAGCAGGGTTCGTTAAAATTTACACCCGTGCAAGAAAACTTTTTCATAACTACAGAGCTTTTAACAAAAAAGCTTTGTTTACTTTTAATTTGGAACAGCATTCTAGAAATATCAAATTCAAATTTATAACTCAATTGAGTTTGAATCTCTGCCTCCATGGTCAGCTGTTCCTCTTAAAAAAAGTATTGAGGTTTTACTTTAGTATAATAACATCCTGTCGTTCCCAAGACGTAGGACATAAGAACTCAAAGATAATTAGTTTATTGCTTAATGTGACGTATAAACTTGCAAATAAATTTATGTCCCGTTCGACTATATGGTTTCCATCCAGGCAAATGTGAAAATCAATTTAATTCCAATTAGTTGACAGTCAAGAAGTATCGATTATGACGAAAATGAAACTTCCTATTTCAGTCATTCAGCGATATATATATGTATGTATCACAAGATTCACACCTAATAAAAATATAAACTGTACAAACTTTTACATGATTCTGTTGCCGTTTTGCATGGTTCCCTAAGTTCTGTCTGAGCAAAAATCAATCTTCCATTCTCAATCGTTAATCGATTCTTCTCAAAAACAATTTGTTTGCTTGTCACATTCTGGGTTTTTCATTTAGCATCCCACAATATCAGCATTCTCTGCTTTTCATAAGTTTTCCGAGTAGACACAGTGTCCTTGGTGGTTTTTCCTTTTTTTCCCCCCTTTTTACTTATTTTTTGATGCCGAATTGACACAATTTGACTTTTGGCATTGAACATGGAATAAACTTTGAACTAATCTATTTGTGTTTGTTTAACTTTGCAACGATTAACTCAACATTGTCGTGAGTTTTTCTTTCTTTTTTCTCTGTGTTGTTTTGTTGTCCTTTACCGTGTTTCTTATGTTACATCATGTCGGCCTGTCAGTTCTTTTCCTTTTTTTCCGATTAGGTTTTAGCATAGGTGACGTGGGTAACTTTGACTGACAGTTAAAGAGAACCCATCCCACACAAAATCTTTGCCTGATGATGCTTTTCCTGTGAGTATTCTTGCCAATTATAAGGCGATTTCATGCTACTCCGTGACATTCATTAATACCGTAAATTAGCCAAAGAACTATTTATACTTATATATGGCTCAGATAATAACTTCTACTTGCCTGGACAGCGCTCCAATTCCAAGCAGAGCTTTAATTAATACGTCTGACTGAACAGATCTTATCCCTTCTCCCTCTATTTCACCTCCTCCTCATGCTTATTCTTCTTCATGTCTCTCTGATTAAACGCTTATGAGGACAGTTGTGTGTTGAGTAGAGTCGCGTTGAGTTAAGCAACTGATTGCCAGATTTGTTAATTATGCTCGTTATAATTAATGCTCAAGCTCCATGCATATATTTTCTCTCTATCTCTCGATTCTACCTAACCTCACTTCTGCTAATTGTCAATACATTTGCGTGCTCAAAATATAATTTTGAAGTCCTTCTGCCTGTCATGATGTCTGTCAGTTCTGTTAAATGCTTAAATGAAATCTAATCACGTTCTAATTTCAGTTAAGTTTGACAGCCAATTTTGTGAGAATTGTCGTCGTCCCCTTTTGGCCTTGGCCCGCATCCCATTCACCTACTCTGCTTGTCGCTTGGCTTGTATTTCATTTCCGGCATTTAAGTGTAGAACTGTTTAGTCTTTTCTCCATCCCTTTTTTTTGCACTTGGCCAGCAGCCAAGCAGAGGAAATTTGCATTCATTGAAGGGAACGTTGGGTTCAACTTTAAGTGAAAAAACAGCTTGCAAGTCTCGCCCCCTTGGAATTTCTGATAACTTTGGATTTATTTCGTAAAATAAAACTATTTAGTTTATAAATTAGCCAACTACTTTTCAAAAATCCAGTTAATTAGCAAAAGTTTTATTCAAACAACAGACCAACCCCCGGCAGTAAGCAAATGCTTGCAAATGAAGCAATTAGCCAAGTTAGGGACAGAAATACTCAGAAAAACTCGTAATTGACACAAAAATATCTTCTTCAGCTCCTTAATGGCAATTGCTGCATAAATGCGGCCAATAAATGCAATTTATCGGCGTTTTTGGCACATTGCTTATTGATTATTTTAACTAATTTATGTGCTAATAAAATTGTCAATTTGTATGCGTGCTTGGACACAAGGAAGGGCGTTAAGAGAGGCGTGGCTGACAGTACCATTAGACTTAAGTGTCTGGCTGCTTAAGTGTCTTCTGTTCGAGGATTCCTTGAGTCCTTTGGCATCACACAGAGGGCACAATGCCAACGGCGCTTACAAATTGACGCTGCAGGACATTTCTGGTAATGATGATTCCTTCCTTTACTTTCTCTATCCCAATCTCTCCCTTCCCCTTTCTCTCTCAGCTCTCAATTTGGTAGCTAGCGAAGCATTGGCCATTGGCGATTGGCTTTGGTCTTAAAGTCTGTGCAGCTTATTTTTGGATTTAAATACAGCCTTAAACATTTTGCTGCGGTTTTGCTTCAAGCAGATTCACATTGTGCACTGCTTTCATTCGCAAGTACGGCATGCAATTAGTAGGCGCTTAGATTTATTTTTTATAATTTTCAAAATTTGCATAAATAGTCAATAATAATAAATAAATAAGAACGTAAATATTTCAGGAATAACAAAAATGATAATTAGTGAAATTTAAGATATTTTTATATTAGTGCGAAATTCATGAAAAATAGAGAGTCAAAACAATCTAGGTCGAAAGAAATCTTTTTTATATACAAACTATTTAGAAAGTGGAAAACGAAATAAGTTTAATATTAAACATTGGTTAAGTGTTCTATCATTATAATAACTTCTTCGGAAGATTAGAAACTAGTGCGCAAGAGGGCCTAAGTGTGATAGAAGAATACTTTTAGTTAGATTGGGAATTTTCCTTGAAATTTGGAAAAATTTGAAATTTTGTTACCTTATTAAAAAGTTCAATGCGTTACAAAATTGTCAAAGAAATTTTATTATATGTATTCTGATAATACTAGTATTTTATTTTCAAACTGCTTTTAAGAGAATTTGGTACTATAACTAAATCTATAGTTCAGAACATGCCATTAATTTAATGAAGTTTTGCTTATTATAATATATATTTTTTATATGTATGATTCTTATAAATATTTAAAGCGAAGTTACAACAATGACTTAGGGAAACTTTTGAAACTAGTATATTAAAACTTGAGTTCGCTTTAAACGAGTTCCTGTATATGGGAAGTAATTTGATTCTATACTTTTTGGCTTAAGCTAGCAAATCCTTGTTAACTTACTTGCTAGAAGGCAACCCTAGCAAAAGCTTTAGCCATGTTCAGGCAACCCTCGCATAAACAACATTTTAACACAGTTTTCTCTCCCTCCATTTTAACGCAAAGCACCCATTTCCACTTAGCAAACCTTTTGGTTACAACAACAACAACAACAGCAACAGCAACAACGAGACGGGGCTTTTACGCCATTTTGTATTGGGGGTAAGCGAAGAAGAGGAAGAAGCAGCCACTTGACGATGAAGACATTTTTCTTGCTAAAAAATTGTATTTACAACATCATTTGCGCTTAAATACGCGATATCAGGATGGAAAAGGGGGAAATCGGGGGAAGGATAGGGCTAGAAGTGGCAGATATGGCAAATGGAGGCACCTTAAAACCCATTGAAAGTGCGGCCACTCAAGTGCCACTTCTTTTATAGAACCAACTAAAGGCCCTTCCATAGAACACAAATTTTATGCCGCTTTATGGTTACTTTAGTGGTCAACGCAATAACAACAAAAACAACAGCCAGAAACAACAACAACGAAGTTCAAGTAGCGCTATAAAAATGGCTAACTGACAGAATGACGAACGAACTGAAGTTCTTCCCTTCCCATTCCCTTTCTTACATTTTCTTCCTTTTGGTATCCCTCATCTTGTTAAATTATGTAAAAATGTAATTTTCATAAAAAAGGAAAAAAGAGTTTGCTGAAAAAGTCTTGCTGCAGAAGGGAAGTGTTTGCCGCTGCCTTTTGATGTCGCTTGTAAATTGAATAATAATACAAATTCCTTTACCTTGAGGAATTTACAGTAGGTCAACGATTTTCTTGACCTTTTTTTTATTTCTTGTGGTTTTATTTTGACCATTTAAAGCGCAAGAGTTTTCAGTAGATACGGCGGAGTTTCAATGGATCTTTTTAGAAAATGTACTTCTTAAATTAAGTTTAATTAACAAATTAATTAGTTAGTTTGGGCTTTGAATTTATCCATAGAATTTGTTTATTTTTATGCTACTTCCTTTTGATGTGAGGTCTTTACTTTTTAGATAAACTATGTATGGTCATATTTATTAGTTGCAGAAGAAATTGCCTTGAAGATGAATCACTGTTCATAAGTTACCGAAAAGTTTACCTTAAAAATGAGTTGCACTCAATAACTATTAACTAGACTACATTAAATAAATTTGTTTACACGATTTAAAAATATTTTTTTTATTTCTAGAGTTCTTGAAACTTTTCTACATTATTAAAGTAATTAAATTAAATTTCTGATAGCTAATAATAGTAATTTCAAACGTAATATTTAAGACACCTGGTAGATTAACATTAAGACACCTTTCAACAAACCTCATAATCTGCCATTAGATACGCAATGTGAATAATTCTGCTGAACACATCCTATTAATTGTTGTTTTTGCCATTAATTTCCAGCTAATTGAAAGAGCTTGCGCAACACACACAAACAAAAATTCATATATCCAGCCACAACTCGAATTCGAGGCGAGTCTAAAAGTGGCCTGATGATTGTGAGACTGCCATTAGCTTTTATTGGGGCACATGTATGATGTACTCTACACACACATTGTAGAGTAGCTTTGTCACAAAAATTGCCTGTGTGTGTGGTACCCATTTTGACCTTATTGCTTTTAGCCAAAGCTAAAGCCAGAGAGTCAGAGAACTAGAGCCTGTTGTTTGTTGTTTGTTTGTTTGACTGATTTGCTGTTGTTTATTTTGATTTCCGGTTCAAATACCCGAGCCATGGAGGCAATGCACGGCCTTCGCAAAGTTCCCGCTGCTTTCGATTTCAACATTGATTGTGTTGTCGCTACAGGAGGTCCTTAGCTACCTTCTCCACCGCTCTGCTTTCTATTTCTTCTGTAAGCAACCTCTTGTAGTCATCTGTGTGTGTGTGTGTGTGTGTGTGTGTGTGTTTCGAGCAGATTAGTATTGACAAACAGGCAAAGGCAGGCCCAGGCCTAGGATGCAACCCGGTGACAGTTAGGTAATCCAATAAACACCTACATAAACACACATAAACACCCATACATGTAGAGCTATCCTCCGCCTGATCCTTTATTTGACCAGCCAATTCGCATTACGAATAAGTTTTTGTTTATGTTCAACAAGGAACTTCAAAAGGCATTAAGGTTTATTTTTGTTTTCTTTATTGTTTTTGATCCCTTTCTTTCTGTCTGTGTCGCTGTCTCTCTCTCTCTCTCTGGCAATTGGCCCTAATAAACAGTTCACAGGACTTTTTTAATAGCTTGTTATAAAACTGGAATTCAATTGAATTCCATTCAAATTTCACAGCATTATTATTTTGCATAAAAAATGCATTAATCGAGAATTTATGTTTTTGTTTATTCCTCCTCCTATTTTTTGATGTCGTTAATGTTGTGTAAAGTCATAATTCTCGATTTATGCATCAAGCGCTGAGTGTATTTGCCATAATATTTACCATTAAATGGCAACAGCTCAGTCTTTGCTCTGTTGACATCAAACAACTGTTATCAATTTATTAAAATGCCTTTGTGCTATTAAATATAATTTTTAAGCTTCAAATAAAATAATATACAATCAAAATTAATTAAAAAATATGCTTGAATTTCTTAAATCAGACATTTGATTGGTTTGTGAAAATGATAATATGAAGGTATCGATTATAATTAATTATAACGCTTGAGTCGAGAGTGGCGGCACTGTGAGAAATTTGAAATATTTTTGGATTTTATTAATAAGTCAAAAAGGTATCAAGATTTATAGGTCTAAATTTTGGCATACGATTTGTAATATCGATATGGCATAGTAAACATTTTGTATGAAGAACTTTTTTAATGTTTGTATCACACTTTGTACATGAAGTATTTCTGTTTGCGCACCGAAAAAGTAAAAATCGGACTACTATGTCTACCATATGTATAAATGTGCGCTTGTTTGTACACCTGACGGCCAGTCTATCTGTCCGTATGCACCAAATAAGGTATGAAGACTTCTTAGACCCTGTACTTTAAAAGATTGAGTTATTAGGGTATTGAGTTTGTTAAAAAAAAGCATGTAACAGGCAAAAAAGGTGGATATATTTACAAATTGGGTGGATGAATTTGCAAATTGGGCTCCGTATAAACAGAGTCACAGGAGAATAGGCTGTGAGACAAACAAAATTACAAAAAATTTTATGAAATTAAATTCGTGGCAAACACCAATACCAGCACACTATATTTGGTGTTGCCACAAATTAAGGTCGCATGTAACCAGTCGACTTTTCAAAAGGCAATATATAAATAAAAAAAAAATACAGTAAGTTACAGTGGAGCAAGCTCGACAGACGGACATGGCTATAGCGCCTCGGCCTTTGATGCTGATCAAGAATATATATACTTTATGGGGTCTGCCACGCCTCCTTCTGCCTGTTACGCACATTTTTTTTGCACAAACGTAATAGACCCATTTGTACTTTTTTTGAAGTACTGGGTCTAGTTAACAAAACTTATTTGAAGTGATACTTCAAGCGGTTTTTTTAAACTTGTAGAGTTTTTAAAAATGTTCTCTTTAATATAGCTTCTTCCAAATGTATTTCTTAAATTTGATTTTAAATTCAATGGTTAAAGGTTCGACTGCTTTCATGCTTTTATTTAACTTTAATATGCGAAAAGTTCGAAAAATTTGTTTTAACTTTACAAATAATGGCTTTAAATTAAAGACAATTAACGAAAATAACATAATAACGTTATAAACTGTTTGAAGTTTCACAAAAAATTCAGTTTTGCTCAAGCAAAAACATAATATTTATAGTCTTTTTCTAACTATTTTTTCAAGGAGCATTTTTCAAAAAACAAAAAAAATAATTTTTATGTTTTTACCAGTCAGGGCTCTAAAAATATATGGTCGAAATTCATTATGAAATTACGGCAATTATTGATAATGGACGATTCAACTAGTCCTCAGCAACATTTGAACAATATATTAACAATTAACAAATATCTGATGCATTCTTACTTGCTTTATAAATCTTTAACCTTAATAATCTTTAGCTGTTACAATTTGTGCGCTGAACTTTAAATTATTATTGAAAGTATTTTTTAAAATGAAATGCAAACTTTTGAATCGAACAACAATCGGAGCTTAATGACATTTTGTATTTCAAAGTTGAAGTCAAGTTGAGAGAATTTATGAAGAAAATCAAATGGTTGACGTTGCTGGCGAAACTTGCAAACACTTTTGAACTGACAACTACTTGCACCAGACTATACTCTCGCCTTTCGTTTTGTGGCAGCAAAAAGTGCATGAAATTATAATTTAATCATTTTGCTGGGGCGCCATTAAAATGTTAATTCATCTGAAAGCACATTGCAGACGATTGTATTTCAAAAGAAATGCTATCAGCTGAATATACATATGATATATACATATACCATATACAGTGTATAATATACTATTTACTATATAAGGAAGACTGAGCTGCACAGAATTTCTTATTAAGGCCACAAATGAAAACGTAATTGCACACAATTATAAAAACGTCTATTTCACACACATGTCAAAAGCAAAAAAATATAAAAAAAAATAAAAAAAAAGAAGTAGTGGGAGATGAATTAAGAAGAGGAAGAGAAAGCGTATTGGGTGGAAAAGTTTTTGGCAGCAAACTTCTGCAAGCAATTAAATATATTTGTCACTTCAAAACGACTGGCAAGCGGAACTTATCAAAAACCGCAACAGGGCAAGAGGTGGGGCAACAATTGCAACTGCTTTTGGCAGGGAGAAGAAGAAGAATGGAGAAAGAGGAAAGGGAAAGGGGGTGTGGGGACATTGCATGTTTTGCTTGTCAAACATTAAACTGGTTGTTGGCTCGACTTATATTTAGCAAAATGGAAGTCTTTGCCAGTTTGCCACTTATTAAATGCAGGGAACCTTCTCTCGACAACCTCAAGCACATCAACTAACTTGGCCAAAAAACGAAAAACGGGGCTTGTGACAACTTTTGAGCAAAAGTTTTCGCCTGGCTGCCAAACTACAAAAAAGCGTTTCTACTGTTTTTGAGCACTTGTTAACTGCGTTGGCGCCAGCTCCGGCTGGCAAATCCTTTGTTCTTTTGCCATTTATAAAGTTTTAATCATGTAAAGCATACCAATTGTTAAATATGTACATATATACCTACTTGTACTTATGTACATGCATATGTATATAGTTTATGTGTGTTTGCTTCGCCTTCAACTATGCTATGGCAAGTCTCAAAGTTACCATTACCCTTTTCTACTCAACAAACTCTGCTATGGGGAAAATGCACTCGCAGTTGTTATGCAATATTTGTATGGCAGACGAGAAGAGGGTATACCCCACTAGTAACCATTCCAATTTTTTTGTACTTAAACATTCTTGATTTTAGCTTAGAAATTGGAGAAGATAGAGAAAAAGGAGTTAAAGGACATGTTACATAGGAATCTCTATCAAAAATAAAATCAGATTCTTATGAATGCAAACCTTTACAAAAATCTTCGTTTTGTGAGTTAAACAAAATCCACAAAACTTTCATTTGATATTTTATTTAAAGCACAAACAATTTCGGCTCAAACCACAAAGCCTTATTGAATAATAAAATTTTTATTCCGACTATCAAAAATTAAAATGATTATTTTTAAATACACAATCATAATAAATAATTAATAATAAGTAATAAACAGAAAATAAATGAACAAAATGTAATACACACTGAACAAAATATTAACATCAATAACTGTATTGAGCATTCTCCTTGTAACCGTTTTGTAAATGGATATTTGATAGTCGATAATTTGATGGGTACTTTTTTACATATTTCACACTCATTTACATTCATGAAAATAATTATGATAAATGGAATAATTATGATAAATGGCATTATTTTAAAGACTAAAATGAATGATTAAGTGAAGCTTTAATTGCATAATCAAATAGAATGTTTACATTTCAATTGAATTATATTATGTGCTTGTTTCGAGCAGAGAAAATGTTGAGATTTCAACATCTATAAGCTGTGAGATATATTGAAAGAAAATATAATTAAGAATAAATTAAATAAATTGTTTATTTTAAACCAGTTGTCCAATTTTATATTTATTTACTGATTATTCTTTTTAGCACTTTTATACAAGTATTAGTACTAATAACTAACTAATAATTTAAATATGTAATAAGTTAAGTTTTCAAAATGGATAATCTAGTTTAAAAGGTTTTAAAAATGGGCCAATAAATAAACAAAGGAAACCAGTTCTCTGATTCCGATTCAATTAGATTAGAAATGAGGTAAATTTTATATTTCTTAGTTAAATCTAAAGTTAAATGCTATACATTTTTGTGGCTAAAACCAAACCGTCAGCAAAATACCAACAAACAAATCAGCAGCATTTCCTACCTCAAAACCATGAAACAAACTGCCAGTTGGAAATGGAAGGAGGAGCAGAAGGGGCACTCTAAGAGGCTCTGCAGGGACACTCTGTATGCAGCCAAGTGGAATCAATTAATCTCTTTCCGTAAACATTTGCCAGACCCAACAACAGCAGCCTGTACAGCAATAACAAGCATGAAAAGAGACGCTGAGGTCTAAGCAGCCAAAAATATGAGACTTCAGCTAAAGTTGAGTATGAGAATGGGGATAGAGATGAAGACGGAGATGGAGAAGGAGAAGTGGGTTGGGTAGGGTTTGGCTACTTCCTACAGTTTCACCGCTGGCCGCTGAGTGAAATGTTTCAGAAAGTGCAGCTTGCAGCTATGAAAAATGATAAATTTCACTGGGTAGCGACAGTCAACGCCAAACCCAACTTGAAACCCAACCCAACATCAAGAGACCCCCTTTCTTCTTTACTTGCGTCAGTTTACTGGCTCTCTTTTATTATTTATCAAGCTTATTACGAAAGCAGCAGCTCCATCTAGAAGGGTAAAAGCCTTCAACTGCAACTGTGCAGGGAGTCGACTCTGTTCGTTTGCAGTTTCAGTTTGCCGCCTGGTTTGATATTGAAAAATTATTGCTTTTTATGAAATAGTGTCATAAATTATTCGTAATACATTAACAATTATTTAGTAGTTGTTTTTGTAGCGTCTACTCAAATGCGTGATATATTGCCCGGCACTTACTCAAGCGACTCCAAACGCAGACTCAGTCTCCGACTCCCGATTCAGTCTCAGACACATAAATAAATTTCATTTGGCAATCAATTACCTAAAATGGACAATACGGAATGAAAACTGGATTAGTCTTTAACCAAAAATATGACTGGGAAATTGAATGAGTTGATACATTTCCACACATTTCCAATTGAAAACTCAAGAAAAGCAAGACACAAATTTAAATAAATTAACTCAACACAGAATATTTCCTCTTTTGTGAAGTATTTTGTTCTTTTAATATTGTGCTCAAATGTGTGTAAGCTAATTATAATAAATGTATTTTTGATTTAATATGATTTATATCTTGAAATGCTTTACATCATTTAATGATTGGTTTTCATAAGAAAGCTCTACAAACATTTCAAAAAATTTTTGATATGCGAGCCTTGCAAAGATGTTAGAATGACACGGGTAACTTTGTATTTTTTTTTCAAATATGCCAGGAGTTTAACATAATGGGTGTGTTCACCAGAAAACTTGCCCCCTGAGCAAGTATCGCAAAAATGTTTACCTGTGATACTTCCTAATGAACGCTCTGCTACTTTTTTATGCCAACGCCGCGGCGTTGAAAAAATTGTGGCCTAGAAGAGTTGTCATAATGTTGACAATGCAAAAAGCATGGATGTCGAATCCATTTTATTATAATATAAGAATATATCAAGCAAGCAATTGTAACTTGATTTATTTTGTTTTGTTTACAAATAATAATAAATAATCGATCAATATTTGACGTTTTTCGATAAATGTACCGGAACCACAAACAAAGTAGCCGACTTTTTTATGATACATGCTCATGTATCATGATACCTCAAATTTGGTATCATGATACAGTATCAGTCACGTTCACCTGATAGAACGGATGAATCACAAAAATTATCAGGGAGCAAGTGTGCCTGGTGAACACACCCAATGATTGTACGTAGTTCCATTTTCGGCTCTGGTGTCTCAGACACGAATACTTAGAAGTAAAAGGTTATATTGTGGACCTGTCCGTTCCGGTATCAGTACCGTTATACGTGCCGTATAATAATGCAATTTTGAAAGATTAAGAAATAAGATTAAGAACGCCAACTGTTTTTTAGCGAGGTAAATATTACTAAAATATGAACAAACTTTTTACAAAAACCGATTAAAAGTTTGCTTGTTTTTGTACCTTTAAAAAAAACTTCGATTCGGCTTTGATTCAGGCATTTTAAATAAAATAGATATTTGGGACTAGCAGTTGTAGTATCGGCTTTAATCGACTTTATTCCCTGATATTTACATATATGAAATTATGATTTATGACATTATTTAATATTAGACTGAATAAAATAAAACTTAATATAACTGAATGTCTTTAGTCAAGAAAGCTTAATATTCCCTATTTTGAATAAACTTTTTATGTATTTTTGGAAATATATTACAACAATTAGTCAATTTAGTTAATATTTACATTGGCATCTAGAGTTCAGGATATCTTTTACTGTCTCACTCTTAAATGTAGCTTACTTTTATAAAATCCTATTCATGAAATGATTTCTTACTTCTAACCACTATTATTTCAAATTGCATAAAAAGTGTCGGAAAAATTGTTAAAAGAGTAAACACCGCATGAGGCAGAAAGTAGAACTCAGCTCGAAGGACTCAGAACTCTTATCAAATATCTGGAAATCTCTGCGGAGGACGTATATATTATTGATTTATCACATTTGGCGTGAGCTATAATTGGTTACGAGGTAGAATAACCATCAAGTGCAGAATCGACGAAGTTCCTTAACAGATTTATGACTGCCTTATTGTCGTTTCGTTGGCATTACATGGAGAGGGGTTTAAAATTAGAACTTAATTGTGTTATGTTTAATTATAATGAAATTGCGTCAAGTGATTAATGCCCTAAGCCTTTGTCATTGCCTGGCGATTTACGAAGTGTTTGAATTTATTAATTATGGGTAATTAAATTGTGTGCTTACGTGGAATATAGGAAGAAAGTGTCGAAAGTGCCAAGCTATTAACAGTTTTACACAGCATTTTAGCAGCCACTGTACATTATACATAACTGTCTCTCGAGCGACAGGCTTAAATGAAAATTTCAAACAAAGCGGTCTATACTATATACATTTGTACTGTATATACGTTTGTATATTGTAGTTTTTGTCTTGTTTGTGATGGGAGGCTAACAGGATACAAGCTGAAAAAACAACCAACGGCCATTTGAAGCAAATTGTTTTTAATCATCCCGTTAACACCTAAACAAACAAACAGCCAGCCATCATTTTTACTGTAAAGGGTTCACATTGAGGTCAACTAACAAAATTTGCTAGATTTTGGCCCTGTTTGGCATCAGTTTGGCTGTTTATGTCAAATTATCCCTCTAAAATGTTAACAAAACATTAACACTAAGAAGGACGAGGAATAGTGGGAGAGTTGCCTCTGGGACGTCTATTGAGGACATGTCATTACATGGAGTATTTAAGTTTCCCAGAAATAATGATAATTGTTGAAGGATACCACGAGATTGTTTCAAAAATTATATGTAAGAACACTGTTTTCTCTACTTTTCAAGTAAAATTATAAGATTAAAATTAACGGAATCCATCCAAGATTCTTTTTTCAAAAAAGAGACTATAAAAAATAAGACTTAAAGTCTCCAATACAGTATATTCTTTATTTATCAGCTGATCATATTTATAATTTAGCAAGTTAGGATTCGATTAACCTATTCATTATCCAGGTCGTAAAATGTGTTACATTAACGTAAACGCCCGGCATTTTATTGTTGTTCATCTGAGCAGACTTCCAGCCACAGCTGACCAACCCGACCAAAGTGTACTGCTGGGGAGAATTCTTAAAGGAACAAACAAGTGGGGAACCATCATCAACTCCACAGGATTCGATATCAGGTTCAAGACCGGCACAAAGGACACTCCTCCTTATGAACTCGCCAAACCAGTTGACATTCTGCTGACTTATCCTCTCCTCGCATTCGCTGTTGGCCATTGTAGAAAGAGAGAAGGATTGGAGAGTGGAGCTCCTACTTCCCCAGGCTGTCACAAAGCAGTTGGTCTGATCGACTTCTTCGAAGGAATCGGACAAACAAATGGGTTTTATGTGTGGAACTTCGCTGAACGGAATTTTCAGTTGAAGCAGGGCAATGTTATTGTATTTCGTATTATTTGTAAACTCCTCATGCAAAATGATCGCCTTCACCAAACGGTCCTGGTGTGGATAATCTTCCATGGTACTGGTCTTATTCCAGTCTCCCGCTCTAGCGATAATTTGACCTGGTATCTTTCGGTTTACTGTGGTAGCGCTAGTTAAGATTTTGTCCCTGGTAATCAAAACTCCACCAGCTATAAACTCTTGTCCCTCTAAAATAGCAACCATCCAGGGGAATTCAGAGAATGCAGCTTCGCTTTTAGATCCCTCTTGGAAAGATTGAGTTGGGATTGTTTTTTCACGATAGCCGCATACTTTCTGCAAGAGTACTTTATTAATTTAGAGGAATACATCTCTGTTAACAAAACTAATGAGCTGTTACCTTGTCTATTAAAGGTTCTTTGAGTTCACAACATATCTCATTATCAACACATTTGTCAAAGCTGTGACCATGAGATCCATATACATTTTTTTTTGCGGTATTGCACTGAGCTCTCGGTACACATTCCATTTGTGGTCCACATTTACGATGAGCTTCAAAAGGTTTCTCCGTTTGAGTTGACATTCTCTCAGTCGTTAATAAACCGTTTTCTCCCGGACAATCTGCGATATTCTTCACAATTTCTAAAAATGTTTTCTCAATTAACTCATCCACTAGTAATTGTTGTTGGCTCTGAATCTCTAATATAGTGGAAAGCTTTGATCGAAGCGCTCTTTTCTCACTTCCTAAGTCTATTTCAGTAGCTCTGCTTAAACTTAGTAGATAACTGCATAGTACAAAGCAACAGATCACGCTCATTTCTCCACGCATTTTATTATTTACTTTTAGCTTATTTATTAGATTCAATTCAATTTAATTGTTTATTTTATTTTCTTTATGCCTAAGAAAACATTTGAACTGCACAGTCGTAAAAGAGAATTATTACTGATTGCTCTCAAAATGTTCGCATTCACAATTTCACGCTTGTAGAGAATCTCTATTGAGTTTATCTCCACGTTTAATTTATATTATTTATAATCAGCTTCATATACATTATTACTCACACTTATTCCTTTTTTTTTTGAATTATCAAAATATTTAATTATATTATTCTCTCTTCCAAACTTCTTTATAAATTCCTCTCTCTTAGCAAAATGATAGATTGAGAGAGAGAGAGAGAGAGAGACAAAAATGGCTTCATTCAAAATCAGTTCTTTAGAGAATTTATTCTTTAAACTCATTTATTGAATATGGAATTCGCTCACGTTTATTTTATATTATTTGCTCTGTTTGATTTAGCATTGATTATGTTGAGGTGTCTGAACTTTACACTTAAATTTTATTTTAGTTTTGTCGGTTTTTTAGAAGTGCCTTATTTGGTAACCTATCAAATTTGTCATTTAAACATATGAGATTAAATTTTAATGAGTTACCAATTTAAGAACTTGTTAGAATATTTCAGATTGTAGAGTATTTCAAAGTTTCCTTATCCTTATGACTATTAAGTTCTAACTTGATTTTTGATTCAAGTTTTATGTGGGCAACAATTATATATGTGCAAGCTTATCAGCAAAGAGTTTGAAAGCGGACACACACACACACAATCAGAAACACATACAAATTTACACATGGAGATGGGGAACAATTGTTTAGCTAAACAAACTATAATAGTGCACACACCATTTGGCTTTGCGTAGATAGTCGAGTTTGCGGAAGCACTTGAGCTGCGTTGCAAAAAGCAGGTAGCAGGAAGGGAAAAGAAGAGAGAATAATGGAGAGGGGAGAAAAAAGTGGAAGGAGAAAAATAAAAGGAATAAGTAAAGGCTCCTCAACACATAGTCGCACATATGTTTTTAATGGCTTTTTATAACTGCCACCAACTTTGCCAAGAGCGATATTAAGGCACCCATCACGAAGGCAGCAGGAAAGAGATAGAGAGAGACAAGAGAAAAAATGATGGAAGGAGAGTGAGAGGGGATCATTGTTATCCATGTGGTATTGTAGGGTAGGCAAGCCTCTTGAACTTGAGATGCGAATCGGCATGCCAAAGAAGAGCACAAAAGAAAGTATGAAATATTATATTTAACAAAATATTAAAATAATATAATGATTAAAATTATTATTGTAATTATTACTGTCGTTATTTATTACTTTATCAATGAATTTTTAGCTATTAAAACAACAACTGAAGGCATTACAAAAATATTTACAAGTTATTAATTAATTAATTGTTGGAGCCTAGCAACTCGTACCAGGTAAATGCGAGGTATATAAGATGAACTAATTTATATTAATTAGGTTATTTTATTTTGTTTTAATTTGACAATTTGACACCTTTTTTTAGATTAAATTAAACTACTGTATGTTTCATAATTTGTTAAGTTATGTTACAAAAGCCAATTAATCTTGTGATACCTATTATCAGTATATTATATAATCTTCAATGTGAGTATTTGATTTGTATTGCTAAGAGATAAGCGTGTAGCAGTATATTGCAGAGTATCTGCAAGTTTACATAAAGAACACGTGTTTTTCGTGTACTATAGCCGATTGTTGTTGTTGTTGTTTTTTTATTGTTCTGTCCCGTGTCTCGTGTACTTTAATTGCGCCTTTACTGCAATGTTGTAAGCACACACATGCTTTTCCTTCTCTGTTTTTCCCTTTCTCTCCCTCTCTGTCCTACTCGCTCTGTCCCTGTCTGTCTCTAAGGCCATTTCACGTTAGGGACAGGAAGTCAATGACTTTGTCGCTTCTCCGCTGAGCCGTTTATATAAATAGAGCTGTTAGCACTAGTTTTAGTAGCCCAACATGACGGCCATTGTTTTTGCTGTTGTTGTTGTAGTAGTTGCTGTTGTTGTTGTTGTTTTAATTATGCGACTTTTGCCACTTTAGGCGAATAACACGCAAGCCCAAACGGAACCTGGACCGGGGCATTAAGTCATTAAGTTTTATTGGCAACATCGCGCCGAACAGAGCTCCCTTCCTTGTTAAGGTTAATCATTAGGGTTAATTGTTTAAATTAAAGCGCATTCGCTGTTCGCTATTTAATTTACAGCAACAACAATCGAATGGAAAGAGAGCAGAAGAAGAGAATGCAAAGCTGAACAGTTGCATAACATAAATCATTGTTGCCATTTTTAAATTGGCTTTTGGCCGACACATTCCGCTGGCCAGGATTAAGACCAGGCCAGGCCAGGCCAGGATACGTACAGGAATGCGAAAGGGGAAAACGGTTATTGGCATCACGTAAACCAACAAGGAAAACACAGCAAACTGAGAAAGAGAGTGCTTCGTTCCAACTGGAGATTCATTCCAGAGCATAAATATATGTAGAGCAACTGCAGGCGAAAACGGAAATTTAACAAAAATTGAGTCAATTTGAATAAGCCCTGTGCAGGGCAGGGTCTGAGAAGGATAAGGAACAGAATGATGGAGAATCATAATATTTAATGAAAGCGAAAACCAAACCAAAAGCAAAACGTATAAGGGAAATGCAAGTTCAGTAAAAGTGAGAAATATAGTATATCCACACCAGGTGGACCCAAAAAATAGAGAAAAAGAAAACCTGAAAAACAAATGGAAATTGGAAAATCGTGTGAAGCAAGAAATAAATTATGGGGCTCGTGAGAGACTTTTCAAATAAGCGAAAGACCTTGATGTTGCCAATTGAAAGTTCAGCTAAAGTTACTTATAGACATTATTTTTCGTTCTCTCTGCTTCAATTTCTTTCTCTTCCCTTTTTCTCATTTCCTTTCACTCATCATCCGTACTACAAATAGTTTCCAAATATAGATTTAATTAATCGATTGCTATATTTTATGCCAACTATAACTTTATTTTTGCTTCAAATTTCAGATGAATTCTCGTCTGGCACGCAAAGAAATCGAATTAATATAAAACTCAATCAACTGTACGAATGTCCAGGAGAATCCTTTGGGCGATCCTAAACACAATCCGGCCAAGAAACTTTCCATGTAGCCAATAAAGTTTTGGGCAACCGTTTCGATAACTTTGGCAAATACTCGTCAACATACTGAGGAAGAGAACTAAACAGAGGGAAGGAAAGGACATAAAACCAAAACGCAATTGCTGTCAATTGTAGCTGAGAAATTCTTGTGCGCAGGAAAGTATGCAACATGAAATTATGAACGGTTCCACAAGAAGGCCAAAGGCGAAAAACTTTTCAATGTACGACAACAGTAACTAGAAGAGCAACGAGAGTAACAACAACACTTCGAGAGCCGCAACAACTGTTGTCCAAAGTTTCATCTGTATTAGTGTGGGCTGTGCCACGCCCACTCGTTGCCAATGCGGAGCTGTCTAATGCATTGATTGATGAGCATGTCATGAACTTATGACATTGATAGTTATAAATTATTATTATTTCGACATTCTGATTTTTGCAGGAACAAACGCTGAAAACTTGTTTCCACTTCTTCTTCATCTATTGCCTGTTTCTTTTGGCCTGAGCAATGGCAAGTGCATAAAACATTTGACAACTAATTGACATTTAAAGTGCGCCATGGAAGGAATTCGAGATGTCGAGGCAAACAAATGATAACTGATGGAAATGCTCTTCTTCCTTCTCTTACATTCTTCTTTGAGCCGATGACGAGTCTCGCTTCGTCATGCCTGTCTAAAGAGCTTACAATGGAGCTCAAACATTTGAATGCGGAATGTTTTGTTGCCTCTTTTTATTGTTATCAATAAGCCAAATCAAAAGTGTGAGTAGATGAGGGTTGTCTACCAGAATAGAGGCAATTTTTCCCGCATACAATGGCGAACTCATTAAACAGACAACACTGATGAGGAGAGCGAGGAAACTGATGATGATGTTGAGACGCAACAACAGGCCTTTAAATAATGGTAAGCAAATATAGGAAAGGTAAAGTCGAAACTTTAGTCAGCAGCTATTCAATTCTGTTGTTAGGCTAAAATATTTATAAAAGCAAAAAACAATGCGAGGGGTTTACAAGTTTGAGGAAATGTTAATTAGTCGGAGAAGTTGGCGACGCCAGATAAATGAAAAGAATTGAATCGAACGGAATGAAAGTTCGAACAATAAATTGTCGAAGCTTTCGAAATGGTTTTAATTTAGACAAGTTAGTAAATTTAAGAAGAAATTTTACTTAAAATTTAAATAAGACAATGAATTTATTTATCAATTCGATTTGTTCAAGTAGGTTTGTTCATGTGTTTTTTTTACTAATCAAGTATGTTTTAAATATCTCTAAAAGCTCATATCTATACCATTCAAATATTTTGAAAATTTAATAATAATTTTTAATTTTGTTAAAAGTTAAGATAAAAGAATCAGCTTAGTTGATTTTTTGAGCTGCACAATTAAGTGATGATTGTTTTAAAATATATTCACAAAAAGAAAAGTATTAAATCTATTTATATTTTTAGACCCAGTACTTTAAAAAAGTACAAATGGGTCTATTACGTTTGTGTAAATGTAACAGGCAGAAGGAGGCGTGGCAGACCCCATAAAGTATATATATTCTTGATCAGCATCAACAGCCGAGTCGATATAGCCATGTCCGTCTGTCTGTCCGTCTGTCCGTCTGTCTGTCTGTCTGTCTGTCACTTTTATGAGATCCTAGATCTCAGAGACTATAAGAGCTAGAGACACCAAATTTGGCATGTAGGTTCATCTATATCTTGCATTGATCAAGTAAGCTTGAATTTTCTATCCTTGTTTATATATAAAATTTTATAAATTTTTTTTTTTATTTGCTACTTGTCATAGGAGAATTCTGCACGTTATTTCACAGAAAAAAATTTTAGAAAAGAGGCTGCTTCTAGTCTATATCAGTTTGGTGGAAAGTTCAATACGATAAGAAGTTGTTTACCATGAATAATCAGCACAATTTTATAGACACACCCATATACTGTATACAGCACATTTCCCTCAACGCACCCCAAACCTTGCCACAAAATGACCAAACACATTTCCTGTTTTGAGTTTTGTTTGTTTTTCACTTTGCTTTGTGGCCATTTTCCATCGCTTCGTTGCGGTCACTTTTGGGCCGCAGTTTGCTGTTTATCATTTTGGCATCTTCATTGCTGTCATTAAGCTCGCATTATGCTACAATGCCTCTTGCTTTTTTCCTCGCCTCCTCCCCACCTGTTTTTCTTTTCCGCATTACCTGACGTTTTATAAATGTTTCAAAAATATACACACCCGGACACATACTCAGTTATAGACACAGTCTTTGCTCGGCTGGCACAATATTTATAAAGAGAAATTTGATAAATGCTTCTTGGGGGTTTATTTAATGCGCCCCAAGTGCGTTCATTGTGCGAAATAATAAAAAGAAAATGAGTCCACGCAGGAAAGCAGAAGAAAAGCACGGGAAGCATTTTCATATTCCGCTTGCTCTTCTTCTGCATACAGCAGTAGGTCTGAAAGTTTTGAAAAAATTTGGCAACGATTTCATTCTTAAAGTGATTTTATTATTGCTTAGAGTTTGAGTTATTGGCAAAGTTTACAATGTTTTGCATAGAAAAATTACAAATAAAAAGAGTAACAAAAGCCTTATGGAAAGTGATAGCTTGAAGAAGAGAAAATGTCATAGTCGAAGGAACACTTTTAAATATGCTTTTTCATCATTGTTATTTGTAGTCTCTTCTGCTCATAAAGCACTTAAATATTATTTTATGTATTTGAAATAGGTTCAACTTTATTTAACAATCCAATGTGTACTTTAGTGCGGCTAAAAAAACACCTTGATTTTTTGTTTTTCCCGACACACCTAAATAATATACTAAATTAGCATTATGCAGAGCATTTCCCGAGCTATGAATACACAATGTTCACCAGGGAGATCAGAGATGGAAAACCACAAGTAACCGCAGCCGGCGCAGAAACATCCATCAATTTACAAGCATATACATAAATACACACACATACATGCATGTAAATATATAAATATATAAATATATAAATATTGTGTATTAATTTCCATGCGTCACGTTTTTGGCCTGTTGATGATGATTATAATAGGAATATGATGATATTTCCGTATCCACAGACGACGCCTCAGCGGCGGCATCTCTTGATGATGATGATGGTACTGACAATGATAATGATGATGACGTGAATCTGTTGCAGACGAAACCCCAAAAAACTGACGCCAACTCCATTGGGTGCGTTTACTTTAACAATGAAAAGTTTATCCCTTATCGCCTTTTTTACTGCCACGCCCACATATGAACACATGCGCATGATATAATTTTCAGCACATTTTCTGCTGATTCATCAAAATTTTTGTTTTTATATATATTTTTTCCTCTGTTTTCAAGTTGATTTTTGCTGCTTTTCCTCCATATCTCTGTTTGTTATCTGTTTATGTTCTTTTATTTCCATATAAATTTTATTACTTAATTTTGGATGACGCATAAGACTTAAGTGGTTATGGTTAGGTATTCACAAACTCCGTTTTGTATTTATTATTTCCCTTATTCTTCTTAAAATTTTACATTAGTGGTCAGATATTTGGATAAAAAAAGTTGAAAAATATTTGAAATTACGACTTTGGATTTTTATAGTTTGGAATGATTTTAATTCAATTTGATGGCTGGTATATGACTGCAACATGAACTTTAACGATTGTTTTTCTGTGAGTTTTACTCTGTTATCTTTGTTAAGTAAAGAGTAAACAAATTTTAATAGATGAACTAATCTGCTGACAATCAGTAATTAATGTTTGGTCACTTTCGTACATGTCTCTTAAACATTTCGCCATAACTTTGTTGATTTTTAATAAGAAAAAAATGTTGAGACTAACATTTTAAGTAATAATATTCAGACAGCCCATTTTAAAACATTATATTTGTTATTGTCATATAATTATTACATATTATTTGTTTTTGTTGTTAGAGTGAAGAACCTTAATGTAGGAGTGTTATATAATTACCACTTATGTATTAATCGTATTTTGAATACTTGTGTTTGGCCTTTAACTAAGTTTAATGCAATAATCAAAAGATATTTGTAGTTAACATACCTACAATACAGAGCAAATCCGTTTAAAGCCTTTTATGTTCGGACTTCTTTTGCTTAAACCATATATGCTTTGAGCCTGCTCTAAAACTTCAATGCAGTACAGCAATAGCACAATAATCATACCTAACATGAAAGTGTAGAGGGAAAGAATGACAGGAAGGCAGGACAGAGAGGGGGATTGACTGTGTACGATAGAAAAGTAAACCGCAAAGTGTTGGTTAACAAAACTTCAGCAGGACTTTGGGGGCTTTGGGGATGAAAGGATAAAGTCAGTACAGAGTGTGCATATAATGGACAAAAACTAAAACAACTACGAGTAATAATAATTACATCAACAAGAACACCAACTACAAGCAGACTCTGTTGTCGGCCATGCGAATACAATAATTATTTTAAATTGCAAGCAAAAATATTTTCGCAATTCGTAATTGGCAGCAGGCAGTACTGAGTGCATAAACAAAAACAGCAAGTAGTACAAATAGCACCAGTCTGAATTGTTCTCATTGTGCTTGTACAATTTCGCGCATTTTCATTAAATCTTTTAGCTCTTCGCGCCAAATAAAAAATGCTACGACTTCTTGCTTATAACTCACAACCAGAAAAAGACGTCGCCGCCTCCATTGTCTGGAAGCATTACGTCTTGCACCAACGCACCAACATTAACAATATCAACAACAACTTCAACTAGAGCAACAACAACAACTACAACAATAACTCGGACTTAACAAAAAAATTCACTTCCCGAGCCAGTGAGAACTTAATGAAAAAAAAGCTACGGCCAGGTAGGAGGTGAAAAACATTAACAAAAGCAGTACGACAAAAACCTCTGTATGGGGAAGTGGAAAGAGAAGGGCTCAACATGGAAGGAATTACCAGTGGGTATTTCTTGAGGATGCGGTGACCCATTCAACAGCTTGGAAGTAATAGACTCCCAAACAAAAACACACTCCAAACAATGGCACAAGCAAAATACTATAAATATTGCATAGAATTTAATACTCTACAAAATATGTTGCGTGTGTTTGACTTTAAGCAGGTTCGTTTTTAACCAATCGCAAAGGACAACGGACACTTAATTGAGAGTACTTGCATGGCCTCTGGAGGTGTCTATATTTTAAATCAATTACGAGCCAAAGTTTGCAAGCTCTCAATTTTTCAATCAATCAAAAGGGCATCTTTTTCCTCTTTCTGTATATAATATTGAACACCATCAATAACAATAATTTTCATAAATATGATAAGACATAAATCACAAAGTAGCAGGCTCCGCAAAGTGCCAGAAGTCCTGCTGAAGGACCAGGACCTGGACCAGGGACAGAACGAGGACCCTTAGTCAAGGCATTTGGTCATGCGAGGCACGCGCGCGTCTGGGAATGATGTGGCTGAGGGTATGGTAACTACCATGGGGCACGCTGGCTAAGCAGCAGCAGCAGCAGCTTGAACCAGGACATAGAATACAGGATACAGGACGCGGGACGTCTGGTGACGTCGACACGCGACGCTGTCAAAGCGCAATAAAAATAAAAATCTAATTAGTATGCCGTTGACAGTTTAATCGTGATTACGCTGGCAAAAATTCCAACCAGCCAAAACACAAAAAAAAAAAAAATGAAGAGAGACAGAGAGAGAGAGGAGGGAAGAGTGGAGAACCGAAAGAGATTCGTGAACATGCCAACAGTTGATTCTTGTTGTTCTCCATTTTGTAGCTGGTTTGTGCTTGGCATTTCCGGCAGCCGTCGACATTGCGTGCGTGCCACAACATATACATATAAGTGTGTTTGTTCGACAGTGTATGTATGTGTGAAGAGTTTAAAGCAGTGGTCGCGAATAATCTAAAAATATGAAAATGTATACCGCACAAATTTAAAACAATGAAAATAACCATACAATTAAATGTTATTCGTTCAAATATAAAACTACTTATTTTCGAAATTTACAATCAAAAAAGTTTTCATACTAAAGGTTGATTCCAATGGTTCCTACGGCAACTATATGATATAGTATATGATATAGCTCTGATATTGTACTGCTTGCATGCAAAATACGGACCTGTATCCAGTTTTAATCAGAATAGCTTTTAAACTGAGAGACTAGTCGGCGTAAAAATAGACTGACAGACAGATCTGCATCGCCTCCTTCAATGCGGTACACATTTCGTGACAAAAGTATAACACCCTCTGCAGGGGTTTAATAAACTATAATATACATATATAGCAGGGAATGAAACCGTAGCCGTAACCGGAACCGTTAACCGAAATTAACCGTTTCAAATGAAATACCGTAACCGGGACCAGAACCGAAATATTTGAAAAAATAAAAAAAAAAAAAAAAATTTTTATACCATGCTAAAATGAATGCATTTGTTCGTTTATGCATACACAAATGTTTTTTGATAAAATCCAATTTTTTTTACTTTTAAAATTTTTTAAAAATTACTTTGCTGTACCGGTATGGACCGATACAAGAACCGGAACCGAAAGGACAAAACCTAAATAGAACCTTTTACCGAAATACTCGTTTCGGTACGTAACGGAACCGTAAACGTAACCGAAATTCGTTTCGGTTTCATTCCCTGATATATAGCCTTTGAAATGTATTTTCATTGTTCGCTAATGCTGAGAACCAACTTTCGAAAGTATTTAAAATAAACTGTTCGGGGTCTAAATGAATTCAAATAGTTTAAATATATTTACATGCTTGCTTAAAATGGAGCAGCTCAATACAAAAATGGCAGTTAAGGATGGAACAATAGAAGAATTTAACTAACTAAACATAACCTATTATAAAATATTTTTAATAGTTTTAATCGAGAAGTTGTGGTCAGCTACTTGATTTTGTTTGTCTCAGTTTATATCCTTAGATAAGTAACATTTTTACTAGGAAGGTTGATGATTAAGATAGAGAACCTTCATAACATACATCAATATAAAATGCTTAAGCAGTTGAACTTCCAAATAGAGCTGAACCTTTCACTAGTAACTATAGATCAAAGAACTAAGGGCAGTGAAAGACGGAGTAGACTGCAATTTTAGTCTTCTTTTTATTAGCTTAGCAGCTCAAGATCTATTAAGCTTTCAGGCAAAAATTTGATGGTCCTTATTAAGAAGTTTCTTCCTTATACTAAGATTTTTTATAAATTGCTATTTGAGATGCTTAGAAAGAATATTAAATTATTACCAGTACGAAAAAACCAATCCTTCATTTGGCTTCATCTTATTATGCTTATTTTATTATATAATAATAATTTAACAACAACAATTTAATTAATTATTCGAATACTGCTTAAAGCCAAAGCACGTCGAATACAAATATCATCATGCTATTCAGGCATTAGTTTCAATGTAGCCTGCGTTCGTCTCAACTGTGGGTGTTGTGTGAGTGTGTATTTGTGTACGTGCCACGCCCCACTACACACTGCCCTCTCCTAGTTGGCCATTGAAATGCGTGTCTAGTGAAGGATACGCTCGACGTGATTGAAATTTTCGAACAGGCGTCACTTTTCCTCATTGCTATGTGTGAATGTTTTTTTGTTTTTTTTTGTTTTTTGCCATTTCTTATGTGTGTATGTGTGTGTCTAAGTGTGTATGTGTACGTGTGGTAAGTCACCTTAAAATATGGCTAACTTGGCTGGCACGTCAGTTGGTCGCATGTCTGTCAAAAGCCAACAGTCAAAATCAAGTTGTTGTGTAGCTTTGGCCTAGACCGGAAACGGAAGTCGCCTTGATGAATTGAATAAACCCCCAACATCCCACTACTACTATAAGAACAAAATACACTTGTAGCTGCAGCGCATTAGCCAACGAAAACGATTCAAGTTCAACTTTTAAGTTTTTCAGTTTCCCAGTTTTTTAGCATTTCAATATGAAATGTCAAAAGGAACAAACGAACATAAATCACCGATTTTTGAGAAAGAACTACGAAGACAAAATGTACTACAATCATATAAAGTAATACGTCGACAGACTGTCATAAAAAAACAAGAAAATGAAAAAGAAAAGAAAGGGAGCGCAGTTAAACGGAAATATAAAACGTTATTAAAGCTACCGGAAATGCAGACAAAGCGACAAGTCGTTGCAGCCATTTTGCCTAAAGTGTCAGACGGCGGCAAAGAGCGGCGAAAATCCAACACGAAAAACTGAAGGATAAAATTGAAAATGGAATGACTTTCATATAAAAATAGCGAGAAGGAGCCTAGTTATGGGAAAGGGCGTGGGCGTGTCGGGCATGGTTTCATATTACAATGAGCCAAAGAATATTAAAAAGAGAAGAAAATGATGAAAATAATAATGAACATTTTTTATGAATGCGAATCCAACTGTTAGGTATCTCAGGATAAAGGACAAAGGACTTTCAAGCGTTCAAAAGTCATAAGATATCGCATTGTCAGCAAGTCATAAACTAATTCAAGCAAATGGCGAACAAGCCAATTACCTGATCATTACGAGCAAATGAAAATTTAAAAGGGATTTTTCCGTTAAATTGATTGTACATACGCTTATAATTCTATTATTATTATTCATATTTTAATAAAAGTTCTATTTAATTTAAGTCAGACATAACTTTTTAAAAAGGGTAAAAGGGTCTATTAGTTTGTCAAAATAAATAGAACAACTGAGTCAATTTAAACATGTATTTATCTATCTCAAAGAATATAATAACAGCGACCAAACTTGGTATGTAGGTTCAAGTGCCTAGGCAGCTTTTGAATAAGGGGGGCCAAAACATGTTGTCCACATTTTTCTTAAGTTAAAGTTATATTCATTACTTAAGTTTCTCTTGTATAAAATTAAAATATAGCGCAAGCTAACTTTGGCGAGCCAAAGTTTGGATACCCTTGCAGAGATTTGCATAAGCCGTCCAATTTTTCGTTCATATGGCAGCTATATGATATAGTGAACCGATCCGGCCGGTTCCGACATATGTACTGCGTGCAGCAAAAAGACGGACCTGTTTCAAGTTTCATCAAGATAGCTTCAAAACTGAGAGACCAGTTTGCATAGAAACAGACGGACAGACGGACAGACGGACAGACAGACGGACAGACGGACATGGCTATATCGACTCAGCTCGTCTCCCTGATCAAGAATATATATACTTTATGGGGTCTGTGAGGCCTCCTTCAATGCGTTACACATTTCGTGACAAAATTATAATACCCTCTGCAAGGGTATAACAAGAAGCTTCCTTTGATTTGTTGAAAATTTGATTAGAATCGCTACATACAACTCTCAGCGGATTGTTTTTACATTAAATACTAATTAAGTTTAAAAGGTTTATTTGTAGACCCAGTACTTTAAAAAAGTACAAATGGGTCTATTAAGTTTGAGCAAAAAAACAAATTTGCGTAACAGGCAGAAGGAGGCGTGGCAGACCCCATAAAGTATATATATTCTTGATCAGCATCAACAGCCGAATCGATATAGCCATGTCCGTCTGTCCGTCTGTCCGATTTTTGAGTTCCTAGATCTCAGAGACTATAAGAGCTAGAGACACCAAATTTGGCATGTAGGTTTATCTATATCTTGCATTGATCAAGTTTGTTTTAGATTTTTGCCACGCCCCCACCGCCCCTAGAAATTGAAAAACAAAACTTTAAAGACGAATTACAAGAGAACCCTTAAAACTAGCTCCTTGATTTTTGGTATATATAATATATAGTGAGTAATAGTCCAAACCTGTCCTGAAAATTGCATTCCAATCGGTCGATAAACGCGGAAGTTATTTAACTAACAATGTTACGGGCAAAAGAAGAAGAAGAGACACTACCGGCCATCTATTGAATGGCGCCATCTATTGAATGGTACGCAACATTGAAGAACAATCTTTAGTGAACGCTTTGCACTCAAAAAGTACTGGGTCTCCTACTGTCGAGCTTGCTCCACTGTAGCTTACTGCAATTTGAAAAATAAATTTTTTATACCAGTTGACGAAATGGGGAATGCATGAAAAATACGAGTTTACAGGGGAAACGCTCTTCCCCCTGCCCATCCCCCTGCCGGCACCCTTCTGTTGGTTAATTTACGAGGTTATCTTACCCAGATCAAGTTGGTATTCACATTTTCTCATGGTTTCCATCTGCCTCTGCCAAAGAAGATTCAAAATCGATTTATTGTAATATACATTCAGTCGCGGATTCGCCTTTTTCTACTTTTATTCAAGTTCTTAATCGAATACTAACATAATTTAATATATTGTTTTGCAATACCTTTAATATCAGCACCCAATTCAAATTCCCAAGAAATTGTCTCCGAGTGCATTCCCTAATCAACAAAAATAAAGAGACCGTTCAGTTATGTCATTTTGTATCGCAACAGTCACTTAATTGTGGCTTTTAATATTTTTAGGCACCATTTGGTCTTTTCTGACTTAGGTTAACTGATTGCCGTCTAAATTTATAGTTATTTTACATTTTTTGTGGTTTTTCGATTTGTTAGTGAGTAAGAGAGTAAGAACAGTAAAGCCTTAACCGCATCATTTTTGAACCACAAACCATGCAGTTAGCCCGGACACAAGTATTTTCTATTTGAATGTTGAAGGAAATACAGAGTTCAGTGCTGGATACCGTTAAATCTTATAAGCAACAAGTATCTGGACACGATTATTACATTAATATAAAATCAGTTTACACTCACCTGGTAATGTTGTGAGGCAGGCGACGTAAATAATGAAAATTTTGGCAAATTCAACTCGCGGCACCGGCATTTTATATTTTTAGTTAATTAATACAATTAATACTTATTTATTAAGCGTATTTAACGATTTGTTGCCCACTATCGTTATTTGGTCACCATATCCGTTAGTTGAAACCACAGAAATCAATTTAACATTCGCAATCTCGTTTCTTCCTGTCGCTTTCCACGGCGCAATTTCCCTTTTTTTTTTAATTATTATTATTTCCTTTTTTGTTCTTTTGTATATTGTTGATTTTCTATATTGCGGTTGCACTTAATGCACATTTTTTCATATGAATTTGGTCCAACAGTTGCCAGCCACAATTAGCAATTGTCTGTACAGTGGCTCACATATGCATTCGCATTCGCATTCGCATTCGCATTGGTTTTCCCTTGAATCGACTGAATTGTGTAAATACGTTTCGTTTGGTTAGCAGATGAGTTCTGCATTGAACTCGATTTGGTTATTTGCATTTTTCATATCCTTTTGCTTTTTTTGCATATTCATTTCCTGTTTGCACTAACATCCACATCGTCTCGTTCTATCTTTTATTCTCTCTTTCTTTATGAAAACGCAATCTCCTTTACAGCGGTCACTATATGCTTTCCATTTAAGACAAGCTGCAAATAAATTAAGCAAAAAAAAGACATAATATAAAATTTTTAAATATAAAATTAATGTTTTAAAATTCTTAAATCATTTAAGTTTAGTTTTAATCTCACTGAAATGTGTTGTAAGTATTTCCTTTAAATTAGTTCTAAGTGCATTAATGTTCATTTCGAATATATAAGTATTTATAACTTAAGTTAACTTTAAGTTAAGAATTCTTTTTTCTTCTACATATTTTTAAAATTGGGCTTAGAATATAACAAAAATCATAGGATAGCTTTCAAATTTAATTATCAATCAGGTTACAGTAGTTTCTGTTTAAGTTCAAATTCAATCATCAAAGGAGTCAAGAGACTTACAACGACGAAACTGAACAGACTCACCTACTCAATCATTTGGCATTGTCTTTAAGCTGCAAGGGCTTTACATGACAGTTCAGACAGAGCAGGAGACATAACCGAAGGAAAAGACAAACAGTGGAAAAGTAAAGGACTCACAGTGACATTTTCCGACTGATTTGAAAATCCAAATGTTGCCCATTAGCAAACCAAATACGCACAATGGATACGAGTATCTGTAGCTGTATATGGTAACTTCCAATCAGGAGGCGTTGTCTTAAAGGGTTCAAATTTCCCGCTCTTTGCATTTGGAAATTTTTGGGGAAAAGCCAAGCCATGAAATTGTACAACACGATTCGCACATATCGTACATGACACCATTGCATGGCAATGATATGGCGGAGGCAGCTGCTCGAATACATATGACGCCCAAGAGTGCGGCTTGGTTTCTCAACCTGTCTCCTTATTTCTCCCTCTATTTCTCTCAGTTTTGCTCGGGTCCCTGTGAAAATTCACTTATGGAAATCGAAGATATTCGCTGCCAGGCAGACGACAGTTCGCGACCGAAACTAAACTCATATGAAGTATCAACATTCAGTATTCAATGTAAATCCTTTAAGCTGAAAATGCGCTTGAGAGTACAACACATACTCACATATACAAAGAGTGTAACTCACTCTGATTGGAAATGTGTGCTGCCTAGGAAAAGTGAAAAGTGCCTTTGGAGAATTCTGTGGTACCGACTTACGATTTGGAACGTGGTGACATGCATCGCTTTGGGAGTTCCACTTCCCTTCACCTTCTTTTCCATACTATATGTCAAGCGATGCGTCTGATGAGATTGAATGTGAAATACCAGTTAAAGTTATTATCCATACTTAGGTACTAGATTTTTTTAACAGCAACTGATTGTTTTATCCACTGCTAAAAGCTGATATGCTTCTTAATGTAGGAATATGTTAGGTTTTGTTATTCGTGATGACCTGAAAGCATCTCAAACTATTTTACTATCCATATTCCACACGAAATCCGTCAATCTTATTAAGACGAGAAAATATAAAAATGAAAATAAAATAAACCAAGTTATTGGTGTACACTAGATTAATGGTTATTTTTTATTTGAATAAGTTCAGTTCTTATCACTTGATGACGTGATAGAGAAAGTTGGAAAATAAATTACACATTCAAAAAGGATCAAGATAATATATATAGCTTTGCTATAACTTATATTGATTATTCATTTAATTTTAGCTCAACTACTTTAAAGTGAATACGAACTTATTCTACCATTATATGACTTCACTCAGAATGTTCCCGCACAAATTAGATAAATTGTGGGTAAGAAGTGTAGAATATATGATGTATAAATGCATTATTTGTATGTATTTCTCTTTACTAGCCCCTCTTAATATAATGCTTTGCAGCATCTCGTGCCCATCAGTCACAAAATGTACAAATTCCGCAACATAAAACATATTTTGTTAGCTGTATACAGCTTTTCCCAGGGAAGCCCAACAAGAAGTAAGTAAAGTGCTTAAACTTTTTTGTGCCAAGGCGAAATAAAAACCCAAAAACCAAAAAAGGAATAAGGACAGAAAAAAAAAAAAAATATTGCATCTCAAATTTATTTGCAAACATTTATTATAGTTACTTTGTTTTATTCTCGTAGAGTACTTTTGCTTGTTACAAGACGGGGACTTCGACTAGGAAAGAGAAGTGGGAGTATAAGTGGTGAAGTACGAGGGGAGTTTCAGTTTTTTATGCTGCATTGTTTTATAGTCATTTCAAGTCGTTGTTGTCTGGGTAATGAAACGCACCGCAAAGTTGATAAAAAGGAGACCACAGGATGCGAATGGAAATGTAACAGAGAGACAGAACGAGAAATAGCTAGGGAAAAAGGAAGACAGAGAGAAAGAGAGAGGGAAGAGAAGAAGCGTGGGGTGTGATATTTTCCTCCTATTTCAGCTGAAACAAATTAGTTTAAAGATAAGAAGGTTACAAAATATGCCAAAGCATACTTGCTGGAGCTATCAAACAAAGTGGCTCTCTTGATTAGCCCTAAGAGGCAACTTTTATGCATCAGCGAGGAAGAAGAGAGGAGCTCAGTGAGCTAAGGGTAGGTAGGAGGGTGCAGATAGCGACTCGGCGAGTAAACACAATCAAGCGGCAGACTTTACGTGAAAATGTTTAACAGCTGTCGATGGAAAATGCAGCGCAAATAGCGCAAAACAAACACACAAGTGACTTCTGACAGAGGGGGAATGTGAGTGCGAGAGTAGAAGTGAGAGAGAGAGTGAGAGAGGAAGTGTCTGTAATACGCCTTTGCCCGAGTGCACTGTAAATACCAAAGCAATTTCCACTGTAAAATTAACAAGCGCCAAACCGCAACCGACGAAAGCTGCACTAAGCAGGAGGAAAACAAGAGGAAAGCAGAGATAGACAGATAGAGGAGAGAGAGGGGGAGTCTCGCTGAGGTATTGGCATCTTCAGAATGGATAACGTGCCTGTGTGTTGGCGAGTGTTAGTCTTAGTTACATGGCAAGTGGCTGTTGCTGCTGTTTGCCTCCACTTGGCATCATCCGTTTTGGCCTGCTCCAAGGCGCAAAATACATAATGAATTTGTACCCCCTTCCCTGCACATACTCCACCCTATCTGCTGCTGCCACATTTCGTTTGTTTATTTGCCTTTTTAGCCATTTTTGTTGGCCACACTCACACACTCTCACACGAATGCAATTAAGCTGCCTTGGCTATTATGCAGCCCAAGGAGTCGACTGCTTAAACACTTTTGATATCCAAAATACACACACACACACACACAATCGCATACCCGAGGTAATGGCCACAGCATCCTGTGTGCAATCTTGTATGTCTGCAGATGTGCCCGGTCTTACAACAGAATTTTCCCGAATTGCCGGGATGTTTATGATCCTGCCAGTTGCCTTTCAAGACTGTCTGATTTTTGAGCTTTCTTGTGGTCAATGACAGCATAATAAAAATAGGAGAGAATAGGGAAACTGAATTTCCATATATATATTTCATATTGAAAATGTGTAAAGTAAAAAATAATATTTTAACGCTTAAAGGCATAAAATGAGTGCAACTAACAATTCTTTTATAATGTCTTTTTTCAGAAATCAATTTCCTTTACTCTGTTTTATTAAATTTTTCAACTTTGTTATATATACCAAATATTTATTTCATGATTCATTTATTTAAAAAATATTAAAGTGCATTTAAATTTTCCATAAAGCATTCACTTTTAAACATGTGAATTAATGATCATTTTATATGAATAAAAACATTATAGAAACCTTAAAAGGGTTCTATTTCTGCTTAAAATAAAGGTTTTTAACAAAAAACAAACAATGGTTTTAGTTACGGTTAACGGTTACTCAACATTTTTCTACCTTTTCAGAGGGTTTTATATTTTTTATTGAACTCGTAATTCATCCACATGTATTTACTTTATTTTTTTTATAAATAACAGCCAAGCAAATACTTAAACTCGTTTCCAAATTGAAAAATTTGATTTTGAAAATACGTTTCTGTGACTTTCTTATTAATTCCAATCTAACATTTTAATTCAATATCAATAAATATTATTTGAATAATATCTCTTAATTTATATAATAACAATATATAATAATATTTTATAAATCAAATTTGTCTTAATTGAATTGAAAATTAAATGTTTAGTAAAATGTTAAAATGAAAATGTTAAAATGTTTAAATGAAATTCGTTTAATATATTTATGCTATTCAATACAATTATACTATTATTAAGTTAGTGCACTTAATATCACCAAAGGCCTACACCAATTTATGTCCTGACAAAGTTGATAAATTTCTGGTCTCCGTGCTAGGCATTTCTTTTCCAATTAAAACAGTCGTATGTGGAGTTTATTTAAACTTTCAAAATCCACTCAAAATTAACTATGGTTGAGTTGAGGACCAAAAAAAAAAAAGGATTGTCAATTTTGTTTCAAACAAGGAGACGAAGGGAGAAAGTTACATAAACAAAGCTTTTAACTGGCCATCAGGCACACATTGGACGCAATTTCCATACCCGAGTCCAATCAAATCAAGTCCAATAAATTCGTAAAATAAAATGTGCAATAAATTCCATGGTTCGAGTCTCGTTCACACACTGAAAACTAAACTAAAGTCAAATTGAATTAAAATTCAAAGCGCTTAATGTAGAGTGAGAGCAGGGGAAGAGTAAAAGAGATAGAAATGTTGGTAAGGGGGACATACGCTGACAGCAGCCTTCAAGTTGTCGCATTTTTCAATAAACTAAACAATTTACGAAAATTGAAGTTTATCTCAATTGTGCAGCTGTTGTTGACAACATTTTGTCGTCAGCTAACAAAGCTTTGTGCCCTTCGCTCGCTCAGAACTCAATTTGGCAATAAACTGACTTCCATATTCCCTCTCTATACGAGGGAATACTTCCCCTCATCCCAATGTGGGGGGAGGGGCTCCTCTCGAGTGGCGCACAAATGCGCTTAGTTGCTTTATTGGTCAAGCTGTTGTGCGTGGATAAAACCCTTTTAGTGCACAATTGCTATAAATTTGCTGCGACCATTACCATGGAAGGGGAACAGGGGGAGGAGTAGGGAAGGTATTGAAAGGAGCTTGGTTCCATTGTCATGTGTGCGCCTGAGTCGCAAAAGGGGGATAACCAAGTCGATTGACGAACAAGCTTATTTTAATCTCATTTGACAGCTCTGAAAAGGCAGAAACCCAACTATTTTTACCCCAAACGAACAGCTGTTGTAGCTCTTTGAGTTTGACAAATGAACAACGTGAAAGGGTCTCGAATATAACCCCCATTTAACGCCCATTCCTATCCCTTCATTTCCCTTTGTCATATAATTTCACCATGATTAAGTTTGAAATTTGCATTTGGTCCAGTTATTTGGCTCAGCTCGATTTTGATGACCCTCAGCAGTCATTTAGTCCTTTTGTATGAGTATTTACTGTGACCAAAGTATTTCTTTTTGGTCAGTTTCCTTAAATGTGCGGGTTAATTTTGAAATTTTCGCACATGGCCTTTGTGGGACACAATAAAGATTATTGTCCTCGTCCTACGTCCTGCGTTCGTTAGTTCTTTTGGTTTCTCCCATCAGTTTATATGCTCGTGTTTAATTGAAATGGATTGTGTGTTGGGCCAACGAGATGACTTTCCAAGTTTTCAACACACTACAAAATTATGTTAAATTTCTTCTAATTAACTAGTGTGGTTGCTTTCTAAATTTATATGAAATACGTTTTCTCATATTCCCAGCGGCTGTTTGTGTAACTTTTTCTTGACGACACAAAAAGGATTCCCCGTCCTTCAACATTGACTGATTATCATTAATTGAAGAGAGGACGATGATGGAAACTAATTAGTTAATTGATGACGAGTGGGTAGCTTTATTAATTTATATTTTTTTTAATATCTATTTTTAGTTAATGTGAATTAAACCCTTTATAAAATTGAACTAAGAATATTAACTGAGACTTAACAATAGGAAAAGAGAATGTTAAATGAAAACTCATTAATGATATACAAAATGAAATATTTTCACTAAGCTATAATCTATTAAGATTTATATACATTCAATATTATTTAAACTACATCAACAGTAAACTTAACAGTAAATTACATAGCTTTAATATTATTTATCCATACTTAAATTACATTTGTTTCCCTTAACTTTTCAAATGCTATCCACTAACACACTCACACTCAAACACACAATAGCTTCTGCAACATCCTTAGCTGGTTCCATTTTTTCTGCATTTCCCAAGTGAATCAAAGGCTCTCGCATATCGTTGATATTTGGCTTCAGTTTGCACGATTTTCAATTCAAATACTTTACTCGATATTACGTTTGGTGTTTGGTGGAGTCGTTCATGAAGGAAGAGGGAGAGTGGAGAGAAGGAAAAGGATGCCTGTATTGGGATAGCGAAACTTTTCGCATAAAATAACACAAGATAAATTGTTAATGCGTCTGTGGGGAAGCGATTAGCGGTAAATGTGCCGAGTTTATTTCGAGTTTTTGGATTCAGCTATAGCTTCGTCTGTTTTTTTTTTATTGTGAAGCGCGGCCAATGCGGCGTATGCGCAATTTGAATAATATGCACACAAGTCCACAGTCTATTCGGTTATTCAGTTTGCCTGTCATTCTTATTGGGGAAAATATACAAAACAAAATTTCCGGTTTGTGCCTTTGCGAGATTGACCAGCAAACGAAAAATATCCATGTATAGCTTTGGCTATTATATTGGCAGTGCATTTACAGCTAAATAACGTATACGACATGGATACAATATATATTTTTCTACATGTACTGATGTCTGACTGCAAAAATTGTCTCAGTTACCAGGGAAAGGCAGACGGGCCACTCAAGTGCCATTGGCAGTTTATTTTGCTTTATGTTGTCAGGGATTTTCTGCAGGCTCAAGGTACGCTTCGTACCAATTTGAATTGGACAACAGATGCACACACACATTCAGCTAAGACCTGAGGTGTGTTCAGGTGTGCAATTGGCAAATGTGACTCCATTTCTGACGCAGCAACTGCATTTGCAGCTCATGATAAATCGTTATTTATAATTTGTATTGTAATCGAAGGTCTCTCCTTTAGTTTCTTTTTTTTTCGCAATGTTGGTTAAGTGGCAATCACAACTTGCCTTCCTTGCAGCTTATGCCTTGATTGCAGGAATTGTTGCAATGTCTATTCAATTGAAACGGCTATGTGAAATATGTGAGTTTGAGAGCTTTAAAAAACATTTCCATAGCATATAAAACATGTCCTTTGGTCCCGATTCGATTGAGTTATTATTAGTATAAAATAAGGACGGTAAACCAATTTTTATAAATCTTAAACACATCTTAAGTACGTATATTTGTGGTACAAAGCACAGTTTTGAGCTAAAGAATTTCTTATGGTTTTTGTAATTTAAAGGGAAGTTTCCTAATTTTCATTTAAAAACAATAAAAAATATATAAGTATGTTTAATTAAATTCATTGTGAAATGTCTATGGTATCAAGCTTTCCACTTTAATGAGCTGACACGGTATATAATAACTCATATTTTATTTACTTGTTCATAGTCCAAGCCTCATTTAATTATACTAACCACTGGATCTACATCATATTCTGCCTAAATACTTTTCAGAATGTTGCAACAAATTTCGACAAAAAACCGACAAAATATGCTTGATGCACAAACACACACGCAACAGACTTTCTCCTTTGTCTCTCCCCAACTTTCCTGCTTTTCATTTCTCATCACAACTTCTACATTTTGCTTGTACCTATCTATCCGCAAATTACGTAAATACCAAAACCGAAAAATAATTATTAGCAACGTAAATTTCAAAACCAAAAATGTACAAATTTGTTAACCTACCCGTGGGGGGTTAAGGGGATGAGACAAGGTGGATGAAAGGAGAGTGCTAACCTAATTTGAAGAGCAAACATAATTTATGGATAATTACATATTTTACTGCCAACACACATACACACACGCAGGAGCTTTCCCCTCAGTTGCTGTTTCTGCCTCAGGGAACAATTTCATAGAGAGATTTTCATTTTGAATGCGGGCAAAATAATATTAATATAGCCAAAAATGTTGCTGTTGCTGTTAACGTAAATTATTTGCGGTTGCAAAATATAAATATAAGAGCTTAAAGCTACTTAAAGCGCTATTGTGGTAGGTCAGAATTTGCGGCATAAATAAATGCAACGCTGACACTGGCAGGAGGAATATGAAGAGGCGAGGAATCGTAACAAAAAGAACTGCTAGAAAATGGCTAAAAGCTGTTGGCCAACTGTCAGCGAGGAATGCAAGTGACAAGTCAGAACTTAATGGGAGGAGAGAGAAAAAACCGGAAGCATCTTGACGGCAATGGAGGTCAACCCCTCAATTGTTAGTGCATGTATGTGGGTGTGTGTGTGTGTGTGTGTGTGAGTGTGTGTGTGTTTGTTGTGCCATTCTATTTAGCTCTTTAGTAGCTGCATTTTCTTCTCCCTCTCTCTTTTCATGCCGCACTGCGAACATATTGTGCATGCCGCTGCCACAGACTGTTGCATACTTTTGTGCACTCGACTGCGCCTGAGTGACTGCGCCTCAAGTCAGCCCCTCCCTTATTCCACCCTCTCTTCGCTTACGACATTGCTACTTGCCACTTGCCACTGAGAAATTACCTAGCCAAAGTTGCGTAGCGAATCAGGCGTAAAGCAGACAAAGAAAAGTAGCTCCAAGTTGGCTGACAGATATTATTATTTATGCGGATCTCTGGGTCGCCAAGCTGCCTTCCTCATCCTGTTCCATACTCCCTGTCTCTTTCTTAGTCTTTCCTTTTCTTTCACTTTCTTGCATGGCTGGTTGAGTTTTTAAGTGCAAAATCGCGAATGGAAACGTTCATTACTCATGCGGGTGCAACTTGGGCAAAAGCAAAACTTTCAAAAGTTAACTTGTTTGTTTTCTTTCTCTGGAATGGAGAAGTCGTAAAATAGTCAGGTAGGATCTTAAACAGGGTATAATATATTATAAACTCTCAAGGAAAAACAATGGAAATTACTAATCAACGTATTAGTTAAAATTCAAGACTAGATAATTTAATAAACTTTTTTACTTTAATAAAGCTTTCTAATTTTTTTAAATTTAATTTAATCTTTGGGACCAAATATACACAAATGTTTATAATAACACAGTTTTCTCACATGTCCGCAGGATATGTAGCTTTCTAGAGAGCTTAGACATAATATATAAGATTTCGATATCTCAAACGTTATTTAATAATTTTTTGAATACGAAACTCATTTCCAATTTTGTAAAAGGGACTTATAGTATGTACACTAATGTACTTCATTAAATATTTTATTATATATACTAGTTAATAACTTCATACTTGGCTAACTTCACATAGGCAAATTGTTAAATTACTCCCCATATTAAATTTTTGAATAACAATTATTTTAGTAAAACAAGTTGAAACTATTTATAATTTATGTTTTAAAAAGCTTTGACCTCATTGTAAAATTATAGAACCAAAGTACTTCTCAAATCATGGCCAATAATACTGTATGAAATAAGTTTGACCCAGAAAAACTATTGAAGTGCGTTTGTTTGGGGATCGTTGGAGGCAATCATATAAATCACAAGACCGCGTCTAATTAAACTTAAGCTGCGACCCTTAACACTTGAGCTTTTGGAATTGTTTTTGCCCGCGTTGAGAGGTGTGGAAAAGGAGAGGACCTTGTTAAGCCGCGTGCCAGAGCACACATCAAGTCATTTGCATAAGGCGTTGCAAGTGCCGCATATACCACGCCTACAAGGCCAGGCGAAAGATCAACTGGGGAGTCATTTCAGGGGAGAGGAACAAGTCCCAGCAAGCCGACATGCCACATCGGAATGTGTATATGCATATGAGCAAACTTTGTGCCCAAAGCCCACTCCAAGGAGACTCATTCTCCACTTCCACCTCCATCTCCATCTCTATCAACAGCTGCTCCTTTGAGTAGTGGCAACTGTGTCACGTGCGCCTTTGTGTCATGTGTGCCAATTAAAGTCGCGCCACGCCCCCAAAACGCCAGGCGACAACAAATGGCACAAATTAAACTACTCGAACAGGTTATGCTCTGGATTAATATGATAGAAATGAAAGTAAGCTTATTAAATGTAACGAAAGGTACATACTGGTGTTATTCCAACATGATGTTATTCTACAGGTTCTGTTACCTTGAAATATTCAAAAGCATATGAATCAAATGCTGAAAATAGTCCAGCCAGTTGTTCGGGTTTTTTATTTAATTGTACTCATTTTTTAAAATGTTTTATTGTATGCATTTATGTTAAGAACGTAAACATTATAATTTCTCACAAGCCCGGACTTAAATTACTTAACTCAAAGAAGAAATATGCCGCAATGAAATTAAAACAGATTAAAGAAATTCACATCCAAAAAACTTAACGAAAGTGAAAGCAGAAACAGGCTTGAAAATTATACTATGCTCGAAATTGACGTTTGTCAGTATAAATTACGTTAAAAAAAGTTGTGCTTTCAATAATAATATTAGATATTCTGCAATAGTTTGAACATTGGCCTTCCTCTGGCACTAAATTTCATTGCACGTTACAACTTGCTTCTCTAGTGTAACAAACACTTGCTGCTTGCCAATTAAAGGGTATTCAAAAACAAGTTGCTTGCCTGCTGTTGCTGCTACTTACTAGTAGTCTGCCCTGTTGTGCGCATTATTAGCTGTCGTTTATTTTACACAAACAGCAAAGGAGGAAAAGCAGCTGGATTGAAAATGAGAGAAAGCCAGTGAGAGAGAGAGAGAGAGAGAGAGAAAGACAGTGAGTCAAAGGGGGAAAAGAGCTCATGCTGCTCCAAAGTCCTTGTGCACAACAAATTTCTCTTGTCGTCGTTGGTTGCCTTGCAAAAGGACTAGAGACTTCAGACTCCTCACACCTTTTCCTTGAGTCTTGCATATGCCAGGACAGAAGGCACTTGGTTGGTGCTACAGTTCCTTCTTGCTACTTGCAACCAACTCCTTGCCCCTTCCCCATTTCCTTCTCGTCTACAGTCCTTGGCTTTGTTGCCCTCGTTGTCGTTTTAGCTGCCGTGACGCTACTTATCTTTATACATTTAAAGTCATTAGTTGCTGCCTTTCCTGCAGATCTTAAAGAAGCTACAACAATTGCATACTCTAAAAACGACTCTCGACAAGAAACGCCGAGTGTCAGAGACGGGAAACTTTAGTCTATTTCGCCATCAACGAGAATTTAAAAAAGAAGATAATTCAAATAGAATTAAAAATGAAAGGAAAAAGGGAAAATGAAAAAGAAAACCGAAGTCGGCTCATATTGCAAATATTTTTCTTAGGTCTGTCTGCAGCTTTTAGGAGAGACTGCTTTCAGCTAAACTTTGAAGAGATGCAAAACAAAACAGCAATGAACTACTGTGTTAATGACAGTTCGCAAGACAAATTGAAAGAAACCGATTTCTCATCTTGCATATTGCCTTAACGGCTTGATAACCTTCTCAATAGGAGAAACTTGGTTGTCTTGTCATAAATTTAGTCCCAGCCTCTCGATAGCTTACGGGAATGATCATCCTGTAAGTTCTTAAGGTTAGAATACTTAGTTAAAATTCCAGTAATGAGCTCGTTGCTTAAAGCAATGCCGTAAAATGAATTTGAAAAAATAAATATAAAGGGTCAAATAATTTTTGAGTTTAGTATCTGATAAATATTGCAGACGAGACATAAATCCGACAACCCGGTATTACTCCATGCCCCGTTCACAAAATATATTACATTTTACACTCAAATTTACAAATTCAAATTTTGCGTCAACACATTTTTATTAAATCTGGCAACCTTGGAAAACAGTGTGACCCATTTCAGGCCACTGAGATGCCACCTTATGGCAAACTTTGAATATTTTGAAAAAATCAAGATGAGAAAACGAAATATGTTAAATCCTGTAATTATAGTGAAGTTGCATTTTCATAAAGTAGGCTATATCAGCAAAAGAGAAAACGGCCCTAAGAAAATATCTTTATCTCTCTTTCGTACTTTCTTCTAATTATAATTATAATACTAACAATTATTAGTTTTCACTTCAGTCTTCTACTTATATCATTCATAACTCTTCTTAAAATATTTATAATACTAACTTTCTTCTTAATATACTTATCAATATTTTGATATTCTATGATCAATCTTCTTCACTATACATTAAAATATTTATGTTTAAATTACTTTGCATATCTTGAACCACTCTGAAACAAACAAACAGCTGTTAGTGAGTCTAACTCTTCAATTCCTCGAATTTTGTTTCAGGCACGCATCTGGGGCATAAAATGTTACAGAGTCTGTTGCATTAAAATGAGAGGAGTGGCACCAGCTGCCAAAACTGTGTCAAATCTTAGCATGAGGAGGAGGTGAGGCATTGACAGCAAATGCTAACACTAATGCAACGTGTGGCACCAACAGCGCGTGTTGTGCCTGTGTGTGCGGCAAGTGGCAGTTGCAATAGGATGGCTAACTCGCCAGTTGGTCAAGTAACTTGATTCTGCGGCTTGTTGCACATCGGACTATTTTGTAATTTATATGCGCATGTCGATGTCGCCATCGACGCCATCGTCGCCATCGTTGCCATCGTCATTGTCCTTGGGGCAGCTTCCTTGTAATCGTGCAACCACAACGAACAAAATCTGACAGGAAGCATTTTTGTGACAAGCGCACAAGTTTCACGCTTCAATGTGCAACAGCATGACAGAAGGGTGATGGGTCAGGGGAGGGGACAGGAGAAAAGGGGCGACATTAGTTTCAAGGGGCAAGCGTCAACAGCAAATGAAAATGGCTGTGTGACCTGTAGTTGTGAAGAACGGAAGTAGCAGGAGGAGAGAAAGAACTCAACTGTTAGAAAATGAAATGAAAAGCACAATATGTTTGGGATTTCTTTCTCGACTTCTATTTCTATTTTAGCGGAACGTGGATGGAGCTTGACATTGATAGACAGAGGGGACACCTGTTAAACCTAGAAAGAAAGAAACCTAGAAAGAAAGGGTGGCGGGAGATGCATAAGAGGGTGTAAGAAAAAGAGGAAGAGGCGGGAACGAAATAGAGAGAATTTAAAACTGAAATGTACGAAGTGAGCTAAGTTATTGCTGATAATAGGAGAAGTAGGAAATCTGTGTTATCTGAGTTAGAAGTATTGAGTAAAGAAACGAAAGGAGTTGCAAAAAGAAGAAAGAATATGTATACAGTAAACTGACAAAACAGGCTACTTGTTGTGCCATCCAGTTTTAAAATCCGATATTATTTTAAGTTACATTTTAGCTTGTCTTAAGTGAACAAAGTATGCCGGTCGTTGTCTTAATAAAATATATAAAACATATGCTTACGTTCTCGCAGACAACGACATCAACAACAACAGTAACCACAGCAATAACAACGGAAGGATGAAACCTTCCCGGAAGCAGAATCCTTGCCATAAAGAAACATAAATATATTACGACCCCACGGTGTTCATTGCAAAAGTTGTTTAAAGAGCTGAAGCCGCCAATGATATTTTTTACCTGAGAACCTGAAACTTTTAACCATTTAAACTGGCGACAGTTTTCTTCCATTCCCATTACCATTTCCATTTCCATTTCCATTGCGAGCCTCCTTCTGGTTGGAGGCAACGGCTGCTGTTGCTGCTCCAACTCTTGTTATTATTATTCAGTTACGCGCTGTTTATACAGGCGAGATATTCATACATTCATGAATATATATATATATATATATATGTATAACTATATATGTATATACTACATGTGTGTATAAGACACGTATTCGTATCTGCTTTTGGCGTTGTCCCAACACACACGACGCAGGGCGAGAATTTGCATAAACACCAACAAAAAAAAGGGGAAAGAGGGAATAAGGGATAGGGGGGTAACCACGAAAGGCATCCACAGATAGCACAGTAAACGCGACTCGGTTTACTTTTAAATTTGTATTATATGCATTTCTTTCCCCCTCTCTCTCTTTGCCCCCTCCTCCATCATCGCTCACATGTTCCCTCCATTTTTTGTACATGTTTATAAAATTGTCTAAATTCCCACAAGTTGATTTAAACTTTCTGCTTTCTTCGCGTTGTGTAAGCGCCACCAAAAGTTGAGCCTCGCTTTTGTTAGTTGCCTTCGTTGAACTGCTGTACAGGGTATACCAAAATTTGGGTACGACTTGTATCAAATCAATTTGCAAATTAGACTGCAACTTTTCACTTGTTCCTTAGACTTATTCTCCCCTTTTCTTAATGTAATTTTATTATTGATTTATATTATTATAGTGTATAATTTATTCGTTATTTGTCGCTTTCCACATCAGCTATTTCTAGAGCTGCTTACTCTGTGGACTTTCGTTCGTTTGGTGCCACGTCGCGTATACGTTATGCTTTTTACACAATTGTTATTGTTGTTTCTGCCACTAGAAAGGTTGCCTTGGTATGAGTTGGGTTGGGATCTGGTCTCGTCTGGTTGGATTGCGTTGGGTTGAGTTGGGATCTGTCTTTTTAGAGCATTTGCCGGCATGCAGAAATGTTTTTCTTTTACACACGAGTGCCACATATAGCATTGGTCGGGGTATTGCGATGCCACCAGGAAATGCTAAAAATGCACTCAGGTATTGAAATCGGTCTGTGTATGAGTGTTTATCTCTTTGTGTGTGTGTATGTGAAAGTTTGTGTGTTTGTCTTGTCTTCCTTGTTTATTTATGCAACTGTGCCAGAGCATTCGGTTTTGCTTTTTGGGTAAGGCAACCAGATAAGAGCAGGTTTTATGTAATGCTCTTGCATGAGTATCAACATATCATATACATATATAGGAAATTGAAAGCGAAAATACTCAAAGATGAGCACAACAATTGAAGAATTGATAGCATGAGAAAGCTGAGAAGCTGTGTAATGAAGTGTGAGTTATAAATATTCAAGGAATAAAGAGCAAGCAGCTACAATTTTAAAAGAGTTGAGGCCGACAGGCTGTAAGCTAAAAGTGATAAGCTTTAGATTGACTCAAAAGTGTATTTTCGTTAAATTGTGTATAAAAGTGATTTTAAAATATTTATTCAGAAAATATACATCAATTACTTTAATATTATATATGTACTATTCTTAAGGGATTAAAACTGGACAGGTGTAGAGATTGTTTGTACAATAGAGAATTTTGGTACTTTATTTTGAATAACGTCGATATGTAAAGTTGTCAAAGTTAACAATTGATGGAAGTGCACTGGAAATGCATGAAACTTAAATGTAACATACATTGAACTTTAATCTATACACTAAATATAACCACAATTTTGAGAGTCGACATTCTTTTGGAATTAATTTAATTATTAGAATAAAGTTTATTTATAAAAAAAACATAATTCTTAATATTAGAAAAATACTCAACATTTTTACTAAGATACATAATTTCTGAATTTTGGAAAAAATTATAACAATTTAAAAAAACATTTAAACAATTAAAAAACATTTTAATTAAATACATTTTCTACCAACAGAAGAATAATGTTATGAAAGTAGCCAAATCACTTTGGTTCGATGAACAAAAATTGCTTGCACAAATAATATCCTGAGTAAAAATCGTCAAAACTTGACTTCAATATTTAAAAATGTTTGTTGGGTTCGATTCTTGACAATGACAACAGATGGCGCTGCATATTAATTGAAGAAATATTGATAACGAAGTAATTTTTATATATTCGCCATTTGGGGGCATTATATTATATTCAATTGAAAATGGAGGTCGGTCTAATGCTTCCAGAATATAAGTCGATGTTAACAGAAATTGGGGAGTGAAGCCATTAGAAAAGTAGACAAGAATATGGCTCGAACAAAATAATAAAATAAAAGTATATTTAACAAGATATATGGACATTTCATTATACCTAGAGGGAGTATATTAAGTTTGCTCAAGAAGTAAAAGTGCATAACAGACAGAACGAGGCGTGGCAGATCTAATAAATTATAAATATTTTTGACTAAATCGACTCGGCTTTTGATGCTGATAAGGAATATAAATACTTTATGTGATCTGCCACGCCTCCTTCAACGCGTTGCATTTCGTGACAAAATTATAATACCTTCTCAATGTGGAGCAAGGTAGACAGCAGGAGACCTCTTACTTATGGGAAAGACCGACATGGCTTTATCGACTACCGTTGATGCTGATCAAGGATATATCGATCCCAATAACCAAATTCGCAGGAGAACGTTTATTTGTGCTTAGGCGTGCATATAAATTGGCATAACATACAGTTATTTTTTCGCACCGCTATAAGGATTTAAGCTATAATATTGAAACAGATGATGTGTTTTGGAAAGTATTTGCATCAAAATTTCAATTTCGAGAAAATAACATATTTGACAATGAGCCAACATTGTTCACATCATACCTAATGTGGACATAAGTTAAACCAAAGATATTTCAATAATACATATAAATCAAATCAGTTCAAAGTATAGCTTTAATCTTCTTATGTGTTTCCAAGCAGTCTTTTTCACAGTTCTTAGTTTGATCCCCATTCTGGACGAGCTCATACCTAATCCACTTACATTTAATTTATCCTATCTACTTTACATCTACGAGTATTGTTTAGTGGTTTTACTGTTCGCCCCATTCACTTGAATGAACTTTCACTATCCTTTCTAGCACACACATACACATTCACACTCATTTACACTTGTAATCACACACACACACACAGACACTCACAGTTAGGCTCACACTCATCGCTTTAACCAGTCAAGCACTTGGCTCAAGTGTTTGCTCACTTTGCGGCCTCTCACACCCCTCTTTCAATCCCTCTTCATCTCACCTATCTGCCTATCTTTCCATCTGCCTATCTCTGCCTATCCTTGGCTATCCCTTTCTACATTCCAACTCATGCCTGGCCTCTCTGCTTAGTTACCGTTTTGGCCTATGCCCGCTTCTGTTTTTCATGTTTTTTTGTTCAGGCCGTGGCAAAGTCTTCACGGCATATGTTTTCCACGCCCTTTTGCTATGTTTTTGTTTGTTCTCAGCTTGTTTTATTTTCTTTTCCTTTGCATTCTATTCCCACACTTTCTGCCATTGTCTGGCGCCTTTCACTCACTCACTTTATTTGTGCTCATGCATCATAAGGGTTTAATGGATTTGTTGCGACCTCTGGAAGATCTCAGTATACTAGGTCTGCATCATTTCAAAGCTAGCGCCACACCCACAAACTTCATACGCCCCCAAACTTTTTTATTTTGGTTTTGAGTTGCCCACACAATGATTATCATATTACGCACATTGTCAGGCCCCAATTCCCATCTTCAAACAGTTGCCGTCTGTCTCTGGTGTTTATGACTTTATTTTGGCCACCTACCCAACAGTTAATACATTTTTATAGACTTGCAAAACTACTTTCTCCCTCTCTGTCCTGCTTTCTCTGCTTCAGTCTTTCCAGGCCCAGAAGCACTTTAGAGGTCTGTCATTCTATTAGCTTTTCGCGTGCTTTGTCATTGCCGTTAATAGACTTACTTTTCCTGTTTTTTTTCGCTTAGACAACTTTCTTGTTGTTTTCGTTGTTGTTGTTATGGCGCCATTAAGACGTCCCTGTTGTTGCTGTAACTGTTCAACTGCGTAAGAGGCTCAGGTGAAAGTGGCGGCCATAAAAAAGTGAGCCACACTGCGTATACGCAATGCGTAAATCAAATTGAGCGCCTAGTCTAAAAGTCTATAAAAGTGAGAAAGTCCTCATATAACGTATTCAATTTTTTGAAAATGCAAATTTGACAATAGCAATTCAACGAATTGTATATACACTATACAAATAAGATGTATAATGTTCTAAGCAAACGGGTAAATATTGACTGATTGAAACCTTGAGACTTTACTATTTAATTAGATATTTGTAGTTGAATATGTATTGCTTAAATATCTCTTAGGGAATAGAATCAATTTTAAAATATGCGTAATTTCTTTGAATTACAGTGTTTGTCAATAGTTTTTTGTTAACTAATATTGGAGCAATGTAGCATTTCCACTCGATGTGCAAGCGCACTTTGATTGTATCAAAATTCAGAGTTTTTCTTTTGCTTTTGCTGCAGAGAGACATACAAAGATATCAGCTGCAGGCAGAACTTTACTGGTTTAGTTTTCCCATTCCCCTTCCTTGCAGCATGACTAGATCCTGTATTTGGTATAGTTTGTAGCTGTCTTTAGCACACATCAAAAGCATTATTAACACGACGACAAGCACAGGGACAAACATGGTCTGCGAATAACAGAAAAGATGCCTGCGAGCAGGCTCAGCAAACCAAAACATGTGTCCTTACTGCAAATCTAATGTATGAGTGTGTCTCTGCATGTGTGTGTGTGTGTGTGTGTGTGTGTGTATTTATGAGCCATACCACACACGCATACACACACTCTCTATCTCATTCCCAGGAACATCAACTGCTTTTGGCGTGCATTAAGTGGCTTTAGTCTGCCACACAAGGACATGCTTTTTGTGGTCTTTAAAATATTTTGTTTTCCTTTTCCCTTCACACTTATCCACAGCCCCCGCCTCCAGCTATCCTTCCCCTTCCTATTTTGCATTTAAGGTGTCTGCATGGCGCATAAAATTTATATTAGTCTGTCTGCCTCTCTTTTTAGCTCAAAAAATAATATTAAAAGCAATTGCTGGAAGTTTCTTAAATTTAGTTTCGCGTTATTCTCTTCATTTTTTTTCTCGTTTTCTCTACCCGGTGATTCTTCCTGCTCTATGAGCGACTAAGCAGCTTATCAACGAGAATTTGAGAGCAGAATTTAAGCTCAAGAGACGCGACTGTATTAGGTAATTGAGAGAATTATTAAAGATAATGTATGAAAGCAGCTTAAAAGTACATAAATCAAATTTGACAAACAATAAGTCATATATACTTATTTTATTTCTTGGAAAATAGTATTAAAAAATGCAGTAAGCTACAGTGGAGCAAGCTCGACAGTAGGAGACCCAGTACTTTTTGAGAGCAAAGCGTCCACTATAGATTGTTCTTCAATGTTCCCTACCATTCAGTAGATGGCGCCACTACGAAATAAGTTAATTAACACAGAGGTCGCTAGCGTCTCTTCTTCTTCCTTTTGCCCGTAACATTGTTAGTTGAATAACTTCCGCGTTTATCATCCTACATGCCAAATTTGGTGTCTCTAGCTCTTATAGTCTCTGAGATCTAGGCGACACAAAAAGGACAGACAGACAGACGGACATGGCTATATCGACTCGGCTGTTGATGCTGATCAAGAATATATATACTTTATGGGGTCTGCCACGCCTCCTTCTGCCTGTTACGCACATTTTTTTGGACAAACTTAATAGACCCATTTGTACTTTTTCAAAGTACTGGGTCTAAAAATTAAAGCAGTTCTATTAACTGTGGTATGTGCTTTTGAAATATAGTATTCTAGGGGGCTTGCCCTGCTCGCGTCGCTCGCCAACCCCGGTTCGCTACGCTCGCTGAAATCTCGGGGAGAAATAAGGAGTGAAAAGAAAGAACACTTTTCACAGCATAGCCGGACCTTACGTCATTTATTTTAAGAAAGCAGGAAACGTAAATTCAATTTTTCTCTGCAACAGGACTTAAAAGACTAGAATTTTAGTTTAGAGAATTTACATTTACATTTAATTTTTGCTGCAATTGGACTTTTGCTTTAGAGAATTAAAACAGATTTGGCTGGAAATCGCCAGATTTTTCGAGATAAACCAATCTGTGAATTTGGTTGAGATAGCTTAGAAAAAAACAAAGCTCTTCATATTAAACGTTAATTTGCATCTGATTGTTCCTATGGAAGCTATATGATATAGTAGTCCGATCTTGACCAAATTTAGGATGTTTCGTATGGTACTATATTCATTACCTGTGAGTTTGGTTATAAAAGAGTAATAAAACAAAGATATAATAATTAATTTGGTTTTTATTCAAGCAAATGGGCAGACAGGCATGCGTAACTATATCAACTCGTCTGTTGATTGCTATCTGTAATATATGTATATGGTTTATGAGATCTACCAACAGTTCTCTTGCTTGTTACAAACTTTTATTCATTTACCAGCTTAAATGATACTAAGTACTTTTTACATTAATGGCTATAAAAATGTATGTTGAAAACAGAAATCAATCATCTTCCACCCTTTTTAATATGTTGTTATTGACAAATATCTAAAATTTAAGTATGGTTTCATAATATAAACATAATTAATAATTTCAAGTTGGGATTGGTACTGAGCTGTGTTTTTCGATTGTTTTTTTAACATAGGATTTTGGTATATACCAAATACCAAAATAGAAGAAAAACAAAAATATATCAAAATAATAAGACAGAAAATAATAAACTACAAATTTTATCTAAATAACAATTGTAGTAGATTCTAAATAATATATTATACATGTAGATCAGGTTTGCCTCTTTCAGCGAGTGATACAATTTTAATACCTTCTCAAGAGCGAGCAGCGCAATTGAACTTTGCACTTAAGATACGTTAGCATTGGGTAATGCGTGTGCCATACATACCCTCTATAAATCTTTCTCTCTCTCTTGCTTTCTACATATCTGTCTCTCATTTTTTCCATCTTACAGGCTGTCAAATTTGAAGTGCAGCTTGTGAGGGTAAAACAAAAAAGAATTAGGTTAACGAAGTAGTATCTGAGGGCAGCCACGGAAGTGTAGTTCGTATGGAACTGAAATCAACCAGTCATGAAATGTAGGTTACACACACACAAGTAAACATTCACACACGCATAGAGTGCTATGTATGTATTCGACTGTAGATGGAAAATATGCAACAATTTGCAAATCAAATGAAAATCTCACAATTAGTGCGATGTCTGAGAAATTCCGCGTGCTTTTTTTTTGTGTGCAAATACCTTGACAACTTTTACTCGTTGCTAAATTGACTTGTTGTTTCAGTTGTTGTGATTCTCGTTGTTGTTGCAGAGGCAGTTGAAACTTATGCAGGTTTGCTAGTGTTGCTTTGACATTATTGTTCTGATCCTTAACTGTGCCGCCGACTTCTCTCTTTTCCATTTCCAGATTTGTCGGCGACTTTTCAAAGTTCGCAACATCGCCAAGTTTTCTGTGAGACGAACAAGTTGAAGGTAGAGCTAGGGTGGGAGTGTGCTGCAAATTTTATAGCATTTTGATGAATATTGATTGATTGCTTTTGCCTTGAGTCAAATTAAAAGCAATTGCCGAACTGGCAGATCGACAAAGTTTGCCAAAAACTTTCGCCTTGTTTATTCTGATACACGCACAAGTTGTGTCGAAAATCTTGAAGACATAGGTACAATTACTAGGCCATAGTTGCTTATAATGTTTGCCTAAAAAGTGATTAAATTTGCAAAAAGAACTTTTGCAAAATCAGATTATATTATTTACGAAAAGTAAGCAAATGTCTTTCCTGAGTCAAATCATTGACAACTTTCTTTTAAATCAATTTTAAAAATCTTAAATATTCAAGCTCAAATTAAAGATTTTCTATGTTTTTAATATTCTAATGTAATTGAAATTTACAAGCAACTACTTTTTCTGTTACTTTTTTAAATACTCGTACAAAAACTATTTACAACATTTAAAAGCAACCTTGTAGTCAGTATCTATAAAGTATTTCAACATTAAGTGCCAGGGAGAGAGAAGGACGTTTGGGTTACAAGGCTGTTTGCCGGTTGTAGGACGCAATGCAAGTTGCAACCGGAAATGAGTAAACAAGCGTCAAATAGTAAAAACACAAGAGCCAAGACAAAACGAGGAGCACAATGCACAATCCAGACAGAATATACAGCCGCTGCAGTTGCAGGTCCTTTTTAAAAATATAAATAAATGAAACATTAAACAATCCTGAGACTTGAGCTGCAACTGCAACTGCGACTGCGACGACAACAATGGACAATGCCTTGTGGAGTGTAGAAAGTGTTGGGTAGTGCAGTGAGGGGTATGGCGCGTGCATAAGGACGAAAGATGGCGAAAAATGAGCGAAGACAACAACCGGATATCCGACAACTTTATAAGGCAAGAAGGCGAACAGTAAGAGAACGAGCCACCAAGGACAACAAGACACCCAACGACGCCGCCGACGACAACGTAGTTTATTTTAACTTTTGATTTCCGTCCTCCACTTTTCCACCCTCTACCACATCTTCTTACTCTTTATTCCCCTTCCCGGTCAGTTGCATTGTAACTGCAGCACAGCTCTGTTTCGCGGGTCCAAAAGTTGCGACTCAAGTTCTCGAAAACATCTCCAAGACGACGCCCAGTGCTAGCATTAAAAATGAATTAAACTTGCGATGTTCTACCGTGTTCCCCTGTTCCCATCTCTTCACTTCTTTTCTCCTGTACTTCCTTTATCCTTTCCTTTTCTCTCTAAGGAACTGCCTATGATATGCAACAGCAATACAATTTTGACCGCTCGATAGAAAACTTTTTGGAGCTAATATTTTGTAATGATAATAACTAAAATAGTATACATAAAATTTTTAAAAACTTAAATCTATTAAAGATAACTATCGGAACGATTCTATAATAATTAAATACATTGCTCTGCAGGAATATGAAATATTTTGCGTGCTAAACAAAACTTATATTGATATTATTTGTTGCGGTACAGAACCACTTAAAGTAACTTCTGGTTTCGTATTTCATACGTACCATTTCGTTTTACTCATGGCGAATCACCAAAATAACTAAATATAAATCACATCAGACTAATAAATTGTCAGAGTAAAAATATATATATATTTTAAGAAAAAGTGAAGTTTCTTTTACAAAATATGACCTGTGCCAGTATCTGTTCACGTCAAAAGAAGAAGGTGTCATCGCACCATAATTTGACGTTAACAGAGTCTCCACTTTCCTCTCTTGCTGCGCTCGCTCTGCTTTAAGCGAGGCTTAGTATTAACGCACTTAGGGCAATTCGTTCTATTACATTTCGGCAATCAACACCCACAGAACGTATACAGTGAAAACTCCCTTAGCGGACACCTCTAATAGGCGGACACCCCCTTGGGCGGACACTTTTTCGGGGACGTTGGTTTTGGTGGGGTTTTCAGACCAATTTTGCCTCTATTGTGCGGACACTCTCTTGAACGGACGCGGACACTAAAAAAAGGACAAAAACGAACGAAAACCTCTTTTGGCGGGACACGAATTTCTTAAAAACGAGCTAGTTTTGTCATTAAAAATCAGAAGTGGGTGGAAACAATGATAATTCGGAATCCGAAGAAGAACCGGAAGAGCCTGACTATTATCCTGACCCAATAAATTCGAATGATAAGGTGCTGACCACAATTAAGAAATTAAAAAAATGACTTCAAAATGACTATAAAGCGTTTGAATAAGTATAACATTTGGAAAGCCATTTGCAGTCCTGCGTATTAGAGAAGAAATTAAAGAACGCTCGACAAACCAAAATAAATTATTTTTTTAAGACGCAGTAGTAAAAAAAATATTCCTATAGGCGGACACTCCCTTGAGCGGACACAAATTGGGCGACCATGAGTGTCCGCCCAAGAGAGGTTTCACTGTATTTTCAAGTTCAATAAATACATATATAAACCGAAACCCAAAACGTGTTTTTCAACTTCCTACATTTCATCGTTGGATTATTTTGCTGCCTTGCGATCCTCCACTACAACAGTATCTATAAAAAATCTGTTCCCTATACTATACCCCCAACACCACTAAGACTTAACATTGCGGTTCACAAAATGCTTTAAATTATATTGAAATAAAATACAGTTCACGAAATGAAGCTTAATTCAAGTTCAATAATCGTGTGGTACTAGAAATCATAAATTGGTGCTTTACATACATTTTTGACAGTGCTTAACGATATGAATTTGCAAATTGGGCTCCATATAAGCAATGTATTAGTAATTTTAATAAAATCTTAAAGTCGCTAAAGCGATTTAATAATCCAAATCTAAATCTCCTACATTAACCTTTTTTACATAACGTCACATTTTGTTGACACAGTGCTACACTGACAAATTGATGTCAAGTTACCGATGCATCTTTTCTAAGTGAAACGGGCGCAGCCTTTAACTGAGAGTCCGGCTAAAGATCCAGTTATCAGATAGATGGATCCGACCAATGTATAGCAAGCTGCGACTTTAGCCGTTAGTGATTTGCTGCATACATCAGTGGAACTGTACAGTAAGTATATATCTTCTTAACGGTTAACCGAAAAATTATCATGGATATAGAATTTAAATCAGTTTACCGAAGATTTTAATGTTTGTTCTAACTATTGACGTTATTCTATTGTAATTGGAAAGACTCACTCACACTTTACTTAGTAAGATACTATTAAGTAATACACAAACAACAAAAACATATTTTATTGATATTGTAATGTGGTCGCAGGGATTAATCTCATTTCGCTCAACTCTGACATGCGCCCAGCAATGCTCTGACTATGGAGAAGATCACGAACATGAACAGAAACCCAATGCAGATTTACATCAAAATATTTTTAGGTAAGTTTTGCATTTATTTATAAAACTATATCTTATATCTATCGATAATTTCAGAACCCAACTTCTACTGCTCGATTATAAACAGTTTAAGGCGGCTCGTCTTATACAGCGCAACTATCGGGGTTGGAGTGTGCGTCATATGATAAAGAAACGGTACAGAGCTGCGATTATAATACAAAGAATGTGGCGAAAATATGTGACTAGTCGCAATTTGATAAACAATCTCCAAAATACAACACAGTCAAAAGTTTTAATGACATTTAATTCAAGTTCTATCAAGATTCAGGCCCTCTTCCGTGGCTGGTGGTCGCGTAAATATATTAACAATATGATTTATCTGAAGACCATACAATTGAATGCCGTCGAGGATATATTACATTGCATTATCTATAAGTTGCATACCTTAAAGCGCACTGAGAAGTTGCCGGGACTTTTAACATTCCGAGAGGAGGAGTGAGTTTATCTAATTCTAGGTTTTTTTACTCTCTAAATATTTCTATATTCTTTGAGTGACTACAGAAGGATGGCTTGTCAACTGTCATTTTTTTCCTTTCTATTTCTGTTCCTTTTTTATAGCCGATAGTCTATAACCACTATATCTTTCCATCTCATTTTTTTAGTTGCCTTCATAAAGTGGAGGACTTGGTATCGACTCTCACCTATCGATTGTATAATCGTTATGTAGGAACCAAATGGATTGCCGCCAAAGCGCATATGGATAAACAACGTTCCGACTTCGAAAAGTCTACTCTGTACACCTGGGCTCCCTATTATGGCAACGATCCCATCAATGTTTGTGCTCCTCCACCAATTTCGAAAGCAACCAAGGTCTATGAGCGTCGTGAATACGATGTCACTCAGAATTTTTTGACGGCCAAAAGAATTGTACAAGAACACAAAATTAAACAACAACCCAAATTGCGTAAGAGACCAAAAATAATACCAAGTGTAAAAAATTTTACAAAATGTCTTTTCCTATAGAGAAACGATTTATAGAGGAGAAAGCTATGCGCCGTAAGCTTTTCTGTAAGGATCTAGTATCCAGTATGAAGCACTGGAATATTGGTGATGAAGTCAAGCTCAACATACCCGATAACATATTCGAGGGTAACTTTCAAGACTTTATAACGAATCTAAGGGGGTATCTAGAGACTTTTAACTACGCCGAAAACTGTGATTGCATTCGCGATAGGAAAAATCCAAATTCGTTAGCTCCAAGTTTTAACTTACAATAAATTCATTTTAAATAAAAATTAAAATTATAAACTTGTTTTCCTTTTTTTATACCCTGGGGGTATATTAAGTTTGTTCAAAAAATAAAAGTATGTAACAGGCAGAAGGAGGCGTGGCAGACCCCATAAAGTATATATATTCTTGATCAGGGCGACGAGCTTAGTCGATATAGCCATGTCCGTCTGTCCGTCTGTCTGTCCGTATGAACAACGAGATCTCAGAGACGGTAAGACCTAAGAGCACCAAATTTGGTATGAAGACTTCTTATATTTGCACGCAGATCAAGTTTATTTCAAATTTTTGATACCACCCCCCTTCGCCACAAATTAAGAAAAATTCATAACACTGGTAATTATGAAGCTAGATACTTGAGCTTCGGCACGAACAATACTTGGTCGAATATGGATGCATCGTGAAAAATTGATCAAGATCGGACAATAAATACGAAAGTTATTAAGATATTTATTACGCCAATACCGCCTGTTTTTTGTTGGTTTGCCAATAGACAAAACAGACAACAACAAAATACGTTACGCCTACACGCACCTTACATGTATACGAACAATCCTACATGTATTGGTATCTATTTCATAAATGTATTGGTTCATCCCTCTATTGCTATTGCTATTGCACTGTGCGATCTTCTTCGCTCTCTGGCTCTCGCGCTCTCATTGCGATTCGCCTGACACGTGTCAAACACAAAGGCGTAGCCACCAATTTTAATTAGGAGATTTTAATATTCATAAAGGAATGAACCCTTCTGATCTTTATTGGCTACGCCTATTCAGGTTTGTCAATGTTCCCACGCATCTTTGTGACTCTTTAGTTCGTTGCGAGAGTTTCCAATGTGCTGGCGTGTAATTCTAATTGTAACGATTTGCTACAATATAAATCAATATAAAACGTAATTTTCATTACGATCTTATACATTTTTAAAGACCCCATTTCATAGCAATGGCCTCCTCGTGGTGTTCCCTGGATACCGATTTGATTGAATATAATCGGAAGCAAATTCGAGCGGCGCCCTGGACTCCCACAGGGTATTCTGCAGTCGGGCCCTCCGACTGAATGATATATTTTCTTATGAAACTGTTTATCCGTTGAGTAAAAGTCTTAAAATATATTTCATACGCAAATTTTGTATTTCTTTCATTTTCGGTGGGTGTTATACCCTTGCAGAGGGTATTATAATTATTTCAGGAAATGACACAATGACAACAAAAATATATATATATTCTTAATCAGAACGACGATGATCGTTGCAAACTAGTCTCTCAGTTTTGAAGCTATCTTAATCAAACTTGTTACAGGTCCGACTTCTGACGAAATCTCAACCAAACGCATAAATTGTATGTTCAGACTTCTGTATCATACAGCTGCCTTAGGTTAAAATTCAACCTTTAGTATAAAACACTTTTTTGTTTCTTTAAATAGTTAGCTTAACCAAAATCAAAAATTGTGTGTTTGGTATCGAAATATAGAATTTGACATAATTTGGTTAAATTGGATTACTTATGTCATAAACTTGTCTCGTAAACAACTGATTTATTATTTTAAATAGGTTTAAGAATTTAGAAAAGTATCTATCCGTTTTACATCTACGTCTTTTAAAAATTGCATTTATTAACATAACAATTAATTTTAAATTTAAATACGGAATAAAACTATGTTGAAATGGAGAAAATTTACATATTTTGTAGGGTAAAAAGGATACTAAAGACAACTGCATATTTTGGTCTTAAAAAAAGTACAATCAAAATAAATAAATAAGTTCAATCAATATTGGCAACAAATTAAATTTAATGATGTTTGTTGCTTGCAGCCAAAGTAAAGTAGCCAACCAAGAAAAAAAGAAAGCAACGAAACGTTAGCAGAAATTGCTAACTCTGGTAAATATTTGCCAACTGACGCTAATGAACTTGGGCATACAAATAGGCAACATACTGATTCAGTTACTTGAGTCCCTACATACTTCGACGGCTAAGTTAGAGAGAGGGAAAGTCAAGTTGAAATGATTTTCCCAATAGGTTGAAGCAAAATCTTTTGATTAAAGAGTTCTCCACCAGAAAATTTGTTCACTTAGAGATTTCTCTCATGTATTTTTTCGCAACGAGTGAAACATGTTTACACAAAGAATTTTTGCTATTGATTGTGTGATTGCCATGTGCGTGTGTAAGTAAGTATTTTCACATATGCTTCAATGTTGCAAGAAAAGCACGTTTGGTCTCCATTGTGGGCACACAAAAGTCAATAGCTCTGTTCTGAGTTTCCCTCTCTCTCTCTCTGCATTTCTATTTTTGGTTGTTATTTGCAGAGGTTTCTTTTTCTTCTTAGGACGGGGCTACTTGTCATAACAAAAACTGAGCATATAGTATCAGATTGTACAGTAGACTCAAGGACTTTTTATACTTGTGCAGCTGAAGTTTGTAATAGCACTCTGTATAAATATTAAAAAGTTATAAGCATTTGGTAATTTTTCGTTGCTTTTCAAATTATAAATAAAAATTTTTGCATAAAATCAAATTTGCCTTTTTTATATATAACTAATCCATTGTTAATATAAATATGCGATTATTGTGACAATTATTTATCAAAGTTCTTTTTCTTAGTTTTGTTTGCTTAATCCTAATGCACCCGAAAATAAATGTTTACCTTATTTGGAGTACGATACAAAGTGCCGATTTGTAGTGATTTTGAATAGAAGACTAAACTTTGAATAAGTTTATATAAATTAAATTGAGGGATATGCGTTTCGATACCCGAAAAAAAACTTGCGCTTTTATAAAGGACAGCCTGGCATGAAAGGATAACAATTTCTTTTCAGAAAATTCTTTTTAATAAAAAGTTTTATCTTCCTATGACAACCTTATCCCGTGCTGACTTGAATTTGAAATTGTGTGAATTTATAAGAAACCGATGCAAGTCGATACGGGTTGTCATACTTTAAAAATTGATATCATTTTTTAACGAATTTACAAAACTAAGCACAGAGACCTATAAAATTTAAAATTAAAGACACCTGAATATACGCATATGTTAATATTCACATATTTTCAAATATAATATTAAAAAAATAAAAAAGGAATGTACTAAAATTGAGTTTTCTAATTCTGTTGTATTTTTTGGATAGAAGTTTTCATGTTTAAATCTTAATACAGTTTACTGCCAACTTTTATTCGGAAAAATATTCAAGTTTGGAAGAAGTACAGACTAGAGCAGGTTTTCTTTTAACACTAACTATTTGATTCATAAGCACCAGGATTTTTAACACTATTTATTGTGAAAGTGTTATACGGTTAGGAAGTTGAAGAACACCTTACACAACAAGTTGATGTTTTTTTTGTTACTATTCAACCTAAAACCTAATCCGAGTTTTTTTATGCAATCAGAGTTCTTCTCGTCGGCACATGACAAATGATGAACATGTTAATTAAGGATAGAAAAAAAAGACAAGAAAAATGCTAGTCATATAGGAGTAATAAAATAGAAACAGAATTAACCCAGATATGCAAATAAATTGTAGGAAAAACAAGTCCGAGAGCCAAAGTTGCACATTAACTTCCGCAGCTCATTAAGTCACTGTCAGCCAGAAAAGTGATAGAGAGAGAGAGAGAAAGAGAGAGTGATAGGGAGGGGTAGACTTTGTCTAGTGAAAGCTAGCGGAAAATACTTGTATATAAAAATTTATGCGACGCCAACTGGACGACAACCCACCCACCCATCGGATGAGGCATCCCCACTCTCTGAAATCCGCTCTCGAAACCAATGCCGGAGTCTTGCCAGACTGCCGGAAAGTTCTCGCTGTGCGAAAACAAAAATAAAACATTTGGTGGCCCCCATGTAAATTATGAGGGCACCAGCCCAGCACAAAGAATACGTAAATTAGCAAAATAAAATAAAAATATCAGTACTTGGGGCGCCAGAGGTCAACTGGGTGAGGTCCAGCCTAAAAAAAAAAGATGAGAATTGTTGTCGGACTCAACTCAGCCAACTTCCTCTTGGTGGAAAGGTTAAATGAAAATGTCGACGCATTAATTGAAAATACCAAAATTTTGTTGGTATACTGCAAAAAAATAAGGAAAAATACGTAAATGAAAAAGAAGCCGCATATCCTTGGCTTGAAGTTTAATTAGGCCGTCTGCGTGTTGTGGCCTATATAAGAAATGCTTAAAATTTTGGTAATGTTAAGGCTGTTGGCCTTGCGCCGTTAAAGGTCAGTTCGGTCAGGGGCTCGTTCTGGGATGTTGGCCATTTGGGTGTGGCCAAACTAATTAGTGAGAATTTGGGGGCGTTGGTGTTTAATGAAATTTTAATAGGAGTTTAATTGAAACTCGGAATGAGCTTTAAATTATTTGTTGTACAAATTTGAACTATTTGCGTAAACTTATTTAATAAATGTTATTAATATTTATATTCCATATTGGCAACCAGCAATTTTAATACCCTTGCAGAGGGTATTATAATTTTGTCACGAAATGTGTAACGCATTGAAGGAGGCCTCAGAGACCCCATAAAGTATATATATTCTTGATCAGGGCGACGTGCTGAGTCGATATTGCCATGTCCGTCTGTTTCTATGCAATCTAGTCTCTCAGTTTTGAAGCTATCTTTATGAAAATTGGCACAGGTCCGTCTTTTTAATGCACGCAGTACATATGTCGCAACCGGCCGGATCGGATAACTATATCATATAGCTGTCATAGGAACGATGGGTTCGAAAACAACATTTAGTATGAAAAACTTTTTGTTTCTCAAGATATCTCAGCCAAATTAACAGATTCTGTGTTTGACACCTTTTCACACATCCTTACCAAATTCGGAACACTATATTATATAGCTGCCATAGGAACACATTTAAATACATCCTTACTACATTTGGAGTAAATCGGACTACCATATATCATAACTACTATACATTAAAACAAAATATAATAGTTAAAATAATTTGCATTGTAAAAATATAAATAACAATTTATCCTATCTTCAAAAATCTGCATCCCGAATTAGTATTTCCAAGATTTTCCCATTCATCTAGATAATGTCTTTAAGAATTGATTTTTTAAACTCATAACTCTTATTTGTGATCCCTGATTTAACGGGAATTTTATTTGTGAAATATATCTCGTTGTATTCAGACGGAAATAAGCTTTATTAATAAGCAGTTCCAGCCCATGGTTAATTTTTCAAACACATGCTTAGTCAAGTAGGCGATAACAGCGTCAATGGGACAAGCAAATTATAACGAAGTGATAACTAAATTTAAGTAAAATGACAATAGCTGACGATAGGAAATATTTTACTCACTTGACTGCAGAATGATATTGTTAATTATGCTTGAATTTAAGTTATGCCTGCAAGTCTTTAATTATAACCTTTTATTGAACGGGTAATTGGCCAGACAAAAGCAAATTGTTTTGGACATGCAAGAAATTGCTGACTCAACAGGATTGAGCTTCAATGCGAGAGAGGAATTCTTTTAATTTACAGTTGTTGTGGCCATATCAAAAGCACACACTAATTCACACTGACTGCAATAATTAAGCACACGCGCGACGACGATGACAAAACGACTGACAGCATAAATAAAATTTTTTAAATGCAGCTTCGAAAACAGAAGCAATATCACGCATACGCTTCATACGCCACAGTCTGAAATGCTTGCAATTTTACACAGTTTTGCGATTCTTGTTGTTACTGTTTTGTGTTTGCTGTTTATTGTTGTTTTTGTTATTGTTGTTATTTGCGTTGACGACGCGGCGGCGGCGAGCTCGTGCGACAGCCTGGCTCACTTTTGGGGTAGATCCAGTTCAGAGCGCGTTATCAATGAAACTGCTGAACTGCTGATTTTTCTCGTCATCGTTGCTAGCATCGCCCTAGAAAGGATATTTCTTGACTGTCTTTGTCGTCGTCGTGTGGCTCTCTCAGTCCTTCGGCTACACTTCGGCTCGGTATCGCTATGGCCGAGCGACTCAACTTAACGAAAGCAGCACTTGCTGTGCTCCGAGAGTTAACCAAGGGATATTGTCACACAAAACAGAGAGAAAAAGAGAGCGATTGAGATAGGAAATTGTAAGTGGTTAGCTGGATGGGAAATTTACAACTACTAACAGTGGCTGTAATATACATAATCAATTTGAGTGATATGTTTTTTACAGTATTAGGTAAAAATTTAAACAGTATACATTTATGGTTAAATAATTATATTTTATTAAGAATAGGAAAATTTACTATTTCATTCAACTCATTTAACAGCAAACACCTTCGCCGATGTCTTTTACTTAGCTTCTGGTTTTCGAGTTGTCCCAAAACTAAATACTAGGAAATTTGTATGGGAATTTTTGCGAACGGTTTGAAGGTTTCAGGAATTTATTTTTTACATGGTGATAAATTTAACAGAATGCTTTTAAAAATTTGCGAAAAATGTGAAGCTTATATTTTTGTTTTTTATTAGACAGTGTACCTGGGTATCTAAGATCCATAAAAAAAGTCTAAATAATTGCTACAATAAAAATAAACTTAAATATATGATGATAAATTTCAGGGACCGTAACTGTTATAACTTTTAAAATAAAAATTACAAAATAACAATTATTTCCCAATTTTTATTTAAAAGTTACAAAATAACTCTTATTTTTTCATTTTAATTATAAAAATCAAATATAAGAGTTATTTTTGATTTTTATTGAAAAAGTTAGAAATAAGAGTTATTTTGTAACTTTTAAATATAAAATTGAGACTTAATTATTATTTTTGTTTGATTTTTTAATAAAAATTTAAATATAACAATTATTTTTATTATATAAATTGCAAATAAAAGTTTTTGGCTGATATCGGTAATAGCGAATAAAAAATGAATTTTGGTGTTTTTCATGTTGCTGTAACTTATTTCCTTCACGTTGATTTTTTTAGTTACAATTTTCAATCATAACTCTTATTTACGGTCCCTGATAAATTTAGAACTAGAAAGACAAATAATATAATTCGCACATGTTTCCTAAAGAAAATTTATATAATTTGTAAAAAATTATTTAATAAATAACTCGATCTACATAATTCTCATTTAACAAAATGCCATTTTTGCTCGTCAAAGTTCAGTTTATACAGTGCTCAAAACTTTCCCGGAGTATAACACAAACTTATTTATTTTTAAAATTAAAGACAATATCTCCTTCTTTGTCATATTTGGACTTTTCCACATACTCTAAGGCCGACCAATTACTGGCAATTAATTAAAAATGATGCATTTAGCTTTTACAACATGAGGGTAATTAGTTACTTGTAATGTAACAAGCAGTTAAAACAATGCCATATTAACTATATTATTTCGCCTTCCACTTTTTGTCATTTCCCTCTGCTTTTTTCTCCCTAGAATTCCATTAGATAATCCGAGGCTCGTTAAAATACTGAAAATGTTTTATAACACGCCTTTGCTTGACGACAAGCACCAGCTTTAATATCCTTAATATGATTATGAGTGCTGCAGGAGAGGGAGAAGTGTGATGAAAAGGGGACACACAATCTCCAGTCTAAACTGACTGTCTGCATACAAATTAAAGCATAATTTATAAGCGCGTATGTGAGAAACTTGGCTTTGTTTTTACCTGTTACCTGTTACCTGTTACCTGACGACTGTCATAAAAATTCGCTTTTATTGTCGACGTGGTGTCTAAGCCTCAAAATGAAATATGCATTTTGTATTGCCTCGGTCTCTCGGCTAAGATCTGATGTCTAATGGGCATCCTCCATGCTGAGAAAAGAAAGTTCACAGGGCGCTTTAAAGTCAGTTTAACATCCTGAAACCTTCAGTTCAAACTTGGTAAAGTTCATAAGTAGCTAATGAAGTAAGAAAAAAAACTTCTCCCATGTGCCACATTTTCTATAAGTCAATTGAAATTTATTACACACAAGTATATTGTGTCTAATATGACTTCCCTTATACTATCTCCCTTTCTTTGTCTCTCTCTTTGTCACCCTCACTTCTCACATCAAGAGGGAGAACTTGTTGTTTCTCTATAATAATTCACAAAACATTTTACGCTTCGGTTCGCCTGCCATCTGCATTAGCGGCCAAGTCACTTTTTATAGAGCCCACAATCTGTGTGGGGGAAGGAGAAATGAGGGGATGCATTATGTAAATATGTATAAAAATCTTAAATAAGCATCCTTGATCTACGGCCTCACGTTGGCAGGTTGACTTTGAATTCCACTGACTTATGGCCAATTATGATAGACAACAATTTATTTGGGCTTTTCAACCTGTCACGTTTATTCCGGTTGTCTTTTATTTACATTCAAAATACATTCAAATTTAAGGAAGCAAATTGTGCAGAAATCTATTTAAATAGCAGTTTAAAATATGTGCAAGGTGTGTTTATTTATTTTATTTGTTTAAAAAATAATAATGGAAATTGGCTAATAATTTTACCAATAAATGTTTATTTGTTGTTTCTTTATTGTTATTAAGTCGTTTAACTTAAACCAAAGCAAAGATTTTTATCTTTCTATTCGTTCCTTTCGTATAATACTGAAAAGATTCTTGCTAAGAAATTAATCAAATAATAATATAAATGTAAGTGTAGTTTATAAAGAACACTTTATAAGATTTCAATTAGTCACAACTAAACTTAAAAAAATATATTGAAAGAGTTTTTATTTATTTATTATTATCATCAAATTAAAGACAGCTAGTTAATGACGAACACTTCTTCAACTTGTTGATCACTTCAGATTAAATTTGAGGTAGCAACTTTCTTTTCACAACTCAACTGTACAAATACACCAATTGACATAACCTCAATAATAACTCTTGAAGATTTCCAGTTATAAGAACCTAATCCATTGGGCTAGAAATACGTATTTATGAGTTGGCAGCGAGAAACGGGTGGAAAACAACTTCCAAGTCATAAGCAAAAGCAATGCATCATTTTTATGCCGAAAACTTTACAACTGCCGCAGCGATGAGTGTGCCCAGAGGCATCAACAGCGCACAGAGTTGCTCTTGCCAGAGTTGCCACACACACGCACACACATTTGTGAGCTAAGCGAGCGCAGAGAGCACCCCAAAGGATATTAACAATAATCTAACCAAATTAACCCAAAGCACTAAAGTGTAAGTGACATTAAGTTAATTTTCGTGCGAGGACGAGCTTAAAGAGGATACAGCTGCAAAATAATCACAGTACAGAGAGACAAAAAAATAAAAGAGAGATATAGAGATAGAGAGTGGAGTGGAGGTGGAAAATAGCAACAACTACGAAGTGAAAGAAAAGAAAAGCGTTCGAGTTTTATTTTCCTTTTTTTCTTTTTGTTGCCACAAAGTTGTTGCTTTTGTTGCTGGTGTTGTTGTTGCTTGTTGCAGCAACTGTGCAAAATTTCCCACGAGATCAATCAGCCACAGGCAGAAGAAGAAGAAGCCACAGCTTGACTCTGCCTTTCATTGTTGTTGCCGTTGTCGCTGTTGTTGCTACGCCTGCTTTTTGTTGTTGTTGTTATTATTACTACTTTTTGCAACTTTTTCTATTCCCTTTGTTAAACGTGAACGAGCGTCTGCTTTTGTTTTTGTATTGTCTATGAACCAACAGCAACAGCAGCTTCTGCCACAGTTTAAGCGTCAGCCTGAGCTTCTTTTTCTTTTACTTACTCGTTTTTTCCACGCTTTTCTTAGATTTTTTCTTTTTTTGTTTAATTTTTTGTCTTACACCTTTTGGCATTGGCCTTTGCACTGAGCGCAGCTAATGAAGCGACGTTGATGATACCAGCGCGGAATGGGAGTTGAGCAGGAGCGTCTATCAAAGGGGGAGTTAAGCAATAGGGAGTGCGAGAGAGAGACTGATAAAAAGGAAAAGACAGACATAATGGGGTATAGACCAGAGAGCTGCAACGAGTATGAGAGTTTCGCTCAGGCTCGAACACATACTCGAACTCGGTATGATTTGTTCACTTTTTTTGAGTGAATAAAGCGTGAACGTTTTGAGAACAGGCTCGATTCGAACAATCAGTTCGAGACACATCGTCCGAACTGATGTATACTTGTCTATGAGCGTTCGGTTTTGTTCAGCAATGACTCATGATCGAAAATGTTTGAGTCGGGTACCAATCGAGTGTCTGACGTCATAGGGTCTCGTGTCTCGATTGTGATTTTTTGCCTACAGTCCCGAGTCTCGATTGTGAGTGGTCTGATTTTTTCTTCAAAACAGATCAAAAATCGGATCATGAAAGCGGGTGGCTCGAAAAATGATCGGTTAGGGTCTCGCTTTTTGAGCGTTTAGAGTCTCGCTTTGATTGTTCTGTTCGTTTTGTGCGTGTATAGCAGAGAGCTGCAACGAGTATGAGAGTTTCGCTCAGGCTCGAACACATACTCGAACTCGGTATGATTTGTTCACTTTTTTTGAGTGAATAAAGCGTGAACGTTTTGAGAACAGGCTCGATTCGAACAATCAGTTCGAGACACATCGTCCGAACTGATGTATACTTGTCTATGAGCGTTCGGTTTTGTTCAGCAATGACTCATGATCGAAAATGTTTGAGTCGGGTACCAATCGAGTGTCTGACGTCATAGGGTCTCGTGTCTCGATTGTGATTTTTTGCCTACAGTCCCGAGTCTCGATTGTGAGTGGTCTGATTTTTTCTTCAAAACAGATCAAAAATCGGATCATGAAAGCGGGTGGCTCGAAAAATGATCGGTTAGGGTCTCGCTTTTTGAGCGTTTAGAGTCTCGCTTTGATTGTTCTGTTCGTTTTGTGCGTGTATAGTTGGGCTGCATATGTATGTTAGGTAGCAAACGCGCATATTGTATGTTTGTGTGCGTGTATATTTTATGTATGTTATTTATATTACATATTTATTTATTTGTATATTTTCATTTGTACATTTTAAATAATATATTAATTATTAGAATATAATATATTCATATATGTTATATTAATAAAAAGTAAAAATGGAAATTTAGAGACACAGATTTAATTAATATGTATAAAGAAAACTATTTTATTCAATATCTCGTTATATACATGTATATGTTATAATGTTGTTTGCATTGAATTGAAAGCGCTTAATGATTAGGTAAATGCCGACGGCAAAACGTCAGCCACAAAAGAAGCCACAGTAACTGCAGCAGGTACAGAAGCAGAAACAGAGCTACCTGGCACGGATAAAGCTGTTGTAGTCGTTGACCTGGATAAAAATGCTATTGTTAATGCACTACCTGATCTTCATTGATTTTGGGAACTCTCTAGAAGTTCAACAATTATTTGAATTATTTTGTCAATTGCACTACGATTTAAAGGTTAAAGTTTTATCTCTTCCCTGGTCATACATAGATATGTTACTTAAATGTTATAATGAATATATTGCAAAACTTAATAAAAATGTTTTCTTTATATTATTTAAATGTGTGTCTCTAAATTTCCTTTTTTACTTTTTATTAATATAACATATATAAATATATTACATTCTAATAATTAATATATTATTTAAAATGTACAAATGAAAATATACAAATAAATAAATATGTAATATAAATAACATACATAAAATATACACGCACACAAACATACAATATGCGCGTTTGCTACCTAACATACATATGCAGCCCAACTATACACGCACAAAACGAACAGAACAATCAAAGCGAGACTCTAAACGCTCAAAAAGCGAGACCCTAACCGATCATTTTTCGAGCCACCCGCTTTCATGATCTGATTTTTGATCTGTTTTGAAGAAAAAATCAGACCACTCACAATCGAGACTCGGGACTGTAGGCAAAAAATCACAATCGAGACACGAGACCCTATGACGTCAGACACTCGATTGGTACCCGACTCAAACGTGGACAGTCTCGTTCGAAAAAATCACTCATAGACCCGTACGCAAAGCAATCATGCTCGACACCCGATTGAAAGCAGAGAGTCTCGAGGCTCGAACGAACATGTTGCGGCTGAGCGACTGAGTGGAGTTGATTTGATTTTTGGAAGGGGTGATCCAATCATACTCGAACACACTCGTTGCAGCTCTCTGGTATAGACTAGGTCGGGGATTTTGTGATAGAGGTATAGTGGCTTCTGACTAAAAAGCGGTAAAGTCAGTATTTAGAATGTAATTGAGGAAGAGCGATGTTGAGAGATGGAAACCAGGTATATTATAATCTCATAATTATCAGGTGAAATGGGAAAAGAAAGGAAAAGAGACGAAATATAATCTATAATTACAAAAAAAAAAATATATGTAATATTAATAGTATATGTAATATTAATAGTATAATACCCAACTATAAAAATAAAATTTAAGCTAAGTATATACATAATAGCAATTTAACATTCTCCCTCATTCTTCCATCCCCATGAGACACCTCTGAACAATTCTATTGCGCAAAAGAAAATGAAGAAAAAAAACTGTCGTCAAACTCAATACCAAGTGAAGCAAGAAACTTTTGGCGTTCATCTCATTAACAGGCCGACACTTCAAGGACAACTTAACGCTAATTGTCTTGCTAAGAGTGTGTGTGTGTGTGTGTGAGTTCAAACCAAAGAAATATGCCGTCAAATAGCACACTTCCCCTCCATTCCCCTACCACTTTGAACGTCAACAAAGCCAGTTGATTGATTAATGGATGTCAACGTCAGCGAAGGTGACAAGTGGCCGGCAAGTCAAACAGGGATTCATGTCCTGCTAATCATCAAGAGCTGCCTACTAAATGATCTGCCAAATTGGATGCGACCCAAGGGGAAGGGAAGTAGGGGTAGGTGTAGGCGCTAGTTGAAGAAGTACCAGGAAGAATGTTGTGCCAAATAGTGTGTAATAAAATGTCAAAATGTCGCACGGCAAATGGCATGAAAATTGCTCGAAGCTTTTCTACCAAGCAAAGGTTTGCATTTTTCCAAGTATGCGGAAACATTTAATTTTGCGCCTCAATTATGAAGGGGTGAAGAATGGGGCCACCAGGGATACGAAAACAAGTAAATGGAGTTTCTTGCACAACTTGTACTTCCGTCTACTTTTGCATTTCCGCAAAACGAAACCAAAAGCCAAATTGGCCAAAAGAGTCCATTTTAGTCCATTGCGGATGTCCGCGTTGCAATTTTAATGCAATTTTTATGCGCTCGTTTTGACTTCCTATTTTATTATTTCCTCCACATTCGTATTTTACTTTATTCACTTTATTTTTATTTTATTTTCCTTCTTTTATTTTGAATGGTTTTTCTTATTGTGCTTCAGTTGCAAGAACTGTATCCGAGTGTATCCTGTCTGCGGATGTCTCAGGTACTATTACTGGCACGGATAAAAATGAGTCTATGTTTTACTTCAATATTCCATCATATTGAATGCCACTCGTATGCAGCGTGTCTAGAAATTAGTTGCCTAATTTTTGCGCAAAGTTTTAGTTTAACTCTTCCTTCGAGAAAATTCGGATGAAAATTTTAGCATAAAACCATTTTACATGCTGCTAACCACAGGACAATGTTTGTAAACTAAGAGTAGCTCTGTCTTTTCCTCTTCTCCTCCCCCTTTTCTTTTCTACACCCCACTTACGCCCTTTGGCTGTTGTTGAAAACCAAGAAATTTCTATAAAAAGGCACAAAAGACGTCAGCAATGTCTACAACAGCTCAGCAGCAACTAAAACAACAACAAAGGCATCAATAAACAGTGTAAAAGACAGTTGCCAGCGCCCAGGACACGAAGACAAAGGACATGTGACAGAGGACAGAGGACACAGAACAACGAAGAAGTCGGACAAGAGAGAAGGAAGGAGAGATAGGGAGAACGGACTTGAGGCCGGCCAGAGAGCTTCCGGCCACTGGCAGCTTTTGCTGGTCCTTCATATTTTTATCGGTTGTGCCTCAAGAGCCTTGAGGCAACGGGTTAAATGGGCGTGGCTGTGGGCAGTCGGGGACGAGGTGGACGGGGGCGAGAGGGAAAACATACGTCAAAGATGCTTTATTGAGTGAAACAAACAAAGCTTCGGTCTTCGTCATAAAGAGGAAAGGGAATAGTCAAACAATTTTAAAGTTGTGCGGTTACTTAAGCTCAGTATCCAGTAGCGGCTTCGCCTAACTGTTATAACCCGTAGAAGCACCTACCCCGCCCAGCACTCGCTCACTTCCACACCCGGTTCAATGGTTTACAGCAGCTGCCGTTGCACACAAACAAAGCACCCCGGGCGGGATTTTAAAAAGCACTTACCAAAGCTACCAAGGGAGGAGCTTTTGGCTAGGGTTGTCGTGTTGCCGAGAGGGAAGAAAGGGAGTACAGCAACCATACGCGTGTGCTGGTAAATTTGCAAAATATTGACAGGCACATCCACAAGCCTCCGTCCTGGCTGGGCATAATTTAATAAATCAATATTTTATTAGCTGCAGCAGGGCTAACAATGCGCGTGGAGGGGGACTTTTAGGTGAGGAGGGAAAGATGACAAGAGAGAGGGCGAGACTGAGGGATCAAACAGGTCGATTATCTCGTGGAGAAGGTGACAAATTTAATAAACAGCTGGCGACAATTGCAACAGCTTTCTGTTGGTGAAAAACAAAATTGTTGTTCCACAGCATTGGTGGGCACGCCACATACGCGAACCGGGACTGAGCTCGAGCCGCTACTTTACTGATCACCAACTGCTCACGAACTGCTCACACAAATCGACAACTCAATTCAATTATATGCCGCGGAGAGGGTAAGAACCCACAAGCTCACCTCTACTCCAGAGAGTTATCGATATGTCGTTTAATGATCGATAAATACAGTAAATGTATGCGAAGGGAGCGAACAAATTGTTGAATTTATTTTTCTGCTACATCTGGTGTATTCCACAACTGTCCAAATAAGCTAAATGATATGTCAGTATTTCTTAAATGTCAGAATTTCAGTTTGGCGGAGTCATGAAAATAGGCGGCCAAAAAGTTACTTAAAAATAAGTAATTTTTCCTGGTCCTCACTGACGTGCATTTAGTAAGAAATTGTAAGAAATAGAAATTCAACTTTTTGTCCTCACATTTGCATTCTGCATTTTCGAGCAGCTGTCAAGCACAAGCAAATCGCAGCTAATGTCTAACTATTGGACCATAAAGTATAAATAATTCTAAGTTAAGCCTACTCTTCATGCAAAGTTTGGGCAGAGGCGTAAAAAAACAGAGCTGCCAACACAACACATAAAATTAACAAAAGTTGAATGGCAACACTGCTGCTGCAGCTGTCCGTTAATTCAAACGAGGAAACAAACGGAATACAAAATGTCGTAAGTGAGTGATTATATGTGTATTGATTAGTAGGAAAAGGGTGTTTTATGCATTTAATAACTTACATAAATATATATATATATATATATACAGAATTATAATTGTTGTTAATTGTTATTTAATAACAAGTTTCAGTTGTAGTTTATAGTCTTCCGATCTTGTTTTTGTTGTCCAGGTGCCCCTTTTTTGCTTTTACTTCAATTTTTTTTTCAGTTCCCTCCACTTTTGTTTGTCGATCTTAAGTTTTCACTTTTAGTTCAACCATGCGGAAATTTGATCTTCACATAAAAGCAGCGTAATAGCAGCGTAATAAAACTGTTGAAAAACGATCGGGATTTAAGTGGCAACTCTGTTTCTTTTTTGCTGAAAATCGCACCATCTAAATGTCAAAGCAAAAAAATTTTCGCCTCTGTTTTTTATATGGAGTTGACAGCCAGCATACACTGGGGACTATTTAGGATTTAACTTTGAAATCATCTGCTTTTAAAGAAAAATAATTATCTACATATGTGACATACATGTATTCTTTCTTAAATCCTCTTGTCTCTTAAATCTGCTGCCTTTGGAATATTTAGTTTGTTTTATTCTCTATATTTTTCATTTTTTTAAATCAGCTGCATTTGCAGCTAATGGTTCTTATCTTTGCCATATCTTGCTTTTATCCTTTTGTGCATTTTTTTCTAGAGATTAAAAGCAAATGAAACACGTGTCCAACCATAGCTGGTAGCTAAACCAAACCCAAATAGCAGACGAGGTCAGACCCACACTTCCGCCTCATACATCCCGCATTTCAACTGTTCATTGGACTGCTTAGAAAGGACATGGACATAGTCCGTATATCCTTGAAAGAGCATCAAATGCGTGCAATGCCTTCCAAATGCCTTTCAAATGCGACGCCTGCAGCCAACGCATAGAAAAAAAATACAGGATAAAAATGAAGTTGTTTTTGTACTTGTCTTTTTGTTGTTTTAGTTGCCGCGTTGTTGGTGCTGTTGCTGTTGCTGACGCTTTACGCACTCAGCAGAAATGTTCAACTGACGCTGCTCCTTTCATTACTTATTTCTTTATGACGCTAATGTCCTTAATTCGTCAGTGTTAACCTAATTTCGAGTATTCGAGTCGAAGCAGGCAACAAACTTCAACGACAACAACGACAACGACAACGACAACGAGGATGATGACGACAGGACGCAGGATGTAGGATGTAGGAAAATAGAAAGAATTATGCCAAGAAAGTTTTCTATTTTGTCGCAGCAAAAGTTTTGCGGCCAATGCGACGACGACGATTGTGCCACACACAGAGAGGAGTATATGGGGAGAGAGGGGCGGGGAATTCTTTGCCTTCTGGTATCCTGGCCATGTCCTTTGTGTTTGTCTGCGCCTTAGAGTCTCTGAGTTCTGCGCATTCCCAAAGGCTATATAAATCATAATAATTTTGCAATGTAGCAATGGGAAAAAGGAGCAACGCCAGCCTCGCTGTCGCATATCCTTGTGGCATGTCCTTTATTTGCTACGTGTTGATGTCCTTTTGATGGCACTTCTTTTGGTCCAACTTGCAGGCCGAGTACCGAGCAGAATCCGAGCCCATACGAATGCCTCCAGGGCAAATGATGGCCACAAACCGCCAAGCGACCCTCGCTCTCACTGTCTGTCCTGTGTGTCCTGCACGTCCTTTTCGTCCTGCGTGCGAGCGTGCGTGCCGTCTTGTATTTGTAATTCCTGGCAGCATGTCCAGCATAAAAATATACTTAAGTGATTTCTCTTGATTCACTTACATAGATTTGGGTTACATTTCTTTTCTATTCCTGCCACAACAAAGTTGCAAATAAATAATCTTTATGATAGAATATGCCATCCCTTTGCCTGTGTCATCCCTGTCTATCTCCTTGGCCCTTCATTTAATTTCGCTTAAAAGCGCCAAAAGTTAAGCTGTAATCATTTAAATGATTTATTCTCCTTGATTTTCATATCACGAATCGCCGTTATTCCCTTTGCAAGGAAGTTGAGAAGAGAAAGAGAAGGTCATTTCCATTTCCATTCCCTTTTCCATTTTTTCATAACATCTCCCTTGGGTCAGACGAATTGGCATGGAACTGGGGGACATTCTCAATCATAATTTGTTGCTGTCACATTGATAATAGCAGATTTATTTGCGTATCTTTCGTGAAAGGTGAAATTTAATGTTGATTTTGCTATTTCGGTATTCACTTTGGCATTCATTTAGGTAAAGTCAAGAGTTCAAGAGGTTAGAAAATGGACTCGAACTCGAGCTTGTTAAACAACGTTGAAGGTGATTTACAGTTTTCCGTTGTACAAGTACCAAAATTGCTTTCAACGGTAAGCCACAAATATAGTCCATAATTATTATTATAATTTATTAATCCTATTTTACACACACTTTTTGAATGTTTCAATATTTTATTAATATCACCTACATAGCAACACATCTCAAGCGGTTTCCGAGTTCATGCCATTTTGCAAAAATCAGCTCAAACTTCCTTTTAATTAATAAAAAAAAATGCAACTTCTCATTCAATATTTGAAATATGCAACAAATGCTGTAATCAAACCCAAAGGGCTGCCAGCAAATGCAGCATTTCATCCTTGACCTCAGAGGCAAACCGAAGTCATTAGAAGATTCTTGCGATGCATGGCAATTTTTTAATTGTTATTTTCTTATTGTTGTTGCTATTGTTGGTATTGTTTTTGTTGCAACAAAAACCCTGGGGGCAGCTAAAGCAGCGGCGTTGAAAACAACGCTAATGACTAACTTTTGGCAAAGCAACAGCAAAAAATATTTCATAGCATACATTTCTGGGATGTTTCTGTAGCAGTTGTTGCCATGGTTGTTGTTGTTGTTGTTGTTGTTGTTGTTGTTTTCGTAGCCGTCGAAAACACTCAAAACCCATTAGGCAACACTTTATGCTTAGTTTAAAGTTTGAGGGCAAACAAAATGCAAAAACAACAGAAGACAAAAAATATCAGAAACGAGGTAACTGCGGGCCAAGTGAATTTTGCATATTAGCACTGCAATGTGAGCGAAAGCGAAGCGAAGAATGAGAAGCACAAAATAAAAGACAGAGAGAGAGAGAGAGAGAGAAAGAGATCTGTCGGTTACAGTCTATAAAAACGTTGCTCAGTTTAACATGGGACATACAACGCGCTGTCTACTTAACAGTTGATGATGGGATGTGCCCCAGGGCGTGGCAACTGCATTTAAAATGCAATTGCCGTACTCTGAGCACACACACAGACACACACACACACACACACACACATAATGCAAATGAATTGAGGTAGACACGCCCCCAAACGGCCTACGCTCACGCCCAAAGTTATCTTCCAAGTTGTTAACTGCTCAGCAGAGGGGGACACAAAAAGGAGAAGAGGAGTGGACGCAGGGCCGTAGGCGTTGCGTTTACACTGAAAATTACCCCACTTACTGAGTTGACGAAGTCTTCGCTTTCCTCTCAGAAGATGTACGTCTAAGCGAAACAAACAATTCAGTACAGTGGGTATGAACTAGAGCTTAACTCTTTGAAACAAAATTAATTGTTTTTTAAATAATTATAATTACCAAAGTAAAGCTTAATATTTTGAAGAACCATGAATCAAAAACTTTTGGGTCGAACTTTGGTTAAATTCATTTTTCTGAAGAAAAAAACAATTGTAAAAGATCCTGAAACTTGCATACATACCCTTGAAGACGAAATTTTAATTATTTCAAATCAAATGTGAAAACCATATTTTCTTTTTAACAGAACGACGAGCTGAATCGATATTGCCAAGTCCGCCTGTCTGTCCGTCTGCCTGTCTGCTTCTTTGAAAACTTGGAATATGCCTGTCTTTTTGCTCCTAAACGCACACCGGCCTCATCTGATTACTTCATCATATAGCCGCCATAGGAACGATGGGTCAAAAAAATGCCTGTAATATAAAAAAAAAAACATTTTTACTTCAGGTATGTCAGCCAAACTCACAGATTTTGTATTTGCTTTGTACTTAACATCAGGACTTACTTTGCCAAAAATCGGGCTACCATATCAAATATCTATAAATCAGACGAAAATTGAATAGAGAAAATGTGCAAGGGTAAGACATTTTTGGATTGTAAAAGATGTCACACGTGACCATCCAACTCACTAAGAATAAAAAAAAAACGTATTCATATATAAATAATATCAATTTGTGATTTTGGTTGAGTTAGCTTAGAAAACAACAAAGCTCATCAAACCTAACGTTACGTTTCATCCGATTATTCCTATGGCAGCTTTATAATATATTCATCGAAATTTTATCTGGATGTAACGATGCGAGTTTGGTTGAGATAGAATTAGAGACAACAAAAGTCTTCATATTTTTTTCCGACTTTTTTCCGATTGATGATATAGTT
>JAWNND010000077.1:0-15328 GCA_035043265.1 Drosophila testacea | reverse complement strand
AATCTTTAATTGCTCTTCAGCTTTGCTTTGCAAGTCAAAAGCTCGGCGACCGTTTTAAGTATGGTTATTAATGGATGCAAATTGTTTCCTAATTGCAAAGGACACCAAGGAAAGATTTTCATGAGGAAATGAAAATATATTCAACTGGAGACTATATGTATAATCATATGTCCTCTAATCTGCAAAGGCAATTCTATCATCGCATTGGCGTCGTCCTCTTTTAGATCGAGAGATCGAATGTTTAGCTAAGGTTTTCTTTATGAAAAAAGTAAAATGAAATGGTTCTGTTCACAATGACTCGACTAAAGCTTTTGGTAAGCACGTATACCACTTCATGAAAGTAATTTGAAACAAAATATTGTAAAATCTGCCGCTTTTGAATGTGTAAACCAACAATTCATAAGTCCACGATAATGTGGTTTATTTTAATATTTGGTATTTATATTTGGACTATGAATGACTTAGAAAAATAAAAGAAAACAAATTAAAATCAAAATTTGTTTTGTATGTAAAAACCTCTTAAATTTAAAACATTAAGGAACGAATAAAACATGTCCTAGTTTTAGCAAAAATATATCAAATGTCACAACCGTATTGGCAAGTGATACTAAGAATTCAATATCATTACACTCTGATATCAATAAATCTATTCGCATTATCTTAAAAGTCAAAAGAGTGGGAATCCTATCCGAGTCTTCCGCCTCGTGCTCTTAAAGAAATATTTTTATCTTTAAAAGTGTGAGACCATTCACTAATAAGTTCAAAAATAAGTCAGGAGACATAACGAATATAGATACCTAATATCCATAGACATTGTGTTTCGCGTGGAAGTTGTACATAAATTGCCGTTTGCTGTCGATTTGTTGTCTGTCTGAAGGTCTATTAACAATTCATTGTCAGTGTCAGTTGAATGTGCAATGGAATTCCTGAATTGAAATGATATTTACTGCACTCACTTGCATTTCATTCAATTATTAACATTTCCCAATTACGTGCCTGGCAATGCAATTGTTAAAATCGAAAGATTTCACTGGGCATTGTCAACATTTGCGCAGGGGCTTGAGGAAAAGTCTTTTTGGAAAACTCGACACGTCGGTGAACAGTTAGGTTATTAGGGAATCAAATAAAATACAAATGTACATAAACTACAATATTCTTTATGGGTTTATTTATTAAATAGAAAAAGTCACAGACATTTATGAGCAACAAAAATAACTAAGAGACAATTATTTCTAATAGATGAGAATGCAAAGCCGATAAGTGTGACTCGATGTTGATGTTGGAGTCTCTAGCTCAATTGCTTTTTGTAGTTGTTATGATCATTATCAAAGAATTTTAAACACGAAACAAACATGTCAAGCAAATGTGCTTGAAAATTGTTCAAAAACCAAAATAATAATATTTTCAACTGCATTTTTTTTTAATTTTCTCTTCTTTTTTTTGGACGCGTCATGTTGTTTTGATTGTGGCGATAAAATTGTTGTCGTTAGAAATTATAAAGCGTTTGTTTTTGATGAGGCTCATTTATTTATGAAAGAGTCTAAAGAGTTCCCTCAAAGTAAACCAGTTTATATTTCCAACTTTGATGCGATGATATACATATGTATCTAAAATGTTGTGCAGAATATTATTACAGGGTCTTTCCCCGAGTCTACCTCTCCCAAGTAAGTACTTACTCCACATGCAGACAGTTGAAAGAAAGCCAAGTGAAGTCAACGCTTGCCACATGACTTTGCCTCGCATCCATCAAGCTCAACGTGGGCGATGGGGATTCAGTTCATCTCCTCTCCCTATCTCTATCTGTCTCTTTCTGTGTATCTTTTGCGCTGTAAAGTATCTTCAATTGTTGTGCGTTGCGCTGATTAATCATGTTACCACTGACAGCTCAACTTTGCGTTCAAGCTGCTTATTAAATTGGCTTAAGATTGCTAGATAAACGTAATAAAAAACGTCTCAGATACAGATACATTCATAGTAGCTTCATATGGAATGTACGTGTAGGTATGAGGACCCCACAAATTGATAAATGCACAAATCGCATTGGCAGCCAGCCACTCAACCATTCAACCACTCAGTGGTTGCCTGTATTCCCTCAATGTACCCACTTGAAAGTAAACTCGCAACAAAAGCGTTTCATATGAAATTGATGCGATTTCAGTCAGATCGCGTGTGTCTGTCGCCTCACAGATAGATATATATCAATATATCTCTTATTATTTTCAATTAATTTGTGCGCTTTTGTTGTGCTCATTTAAGAGGCAAATCATTAAAAAAAAGAAAAAGTAAATAAATAAATAAATCAAAATACACAATGCCAAATTGTGCATACAAATACGAATTGAATTGAGTCCTCAAGTGGGTGTACTGTTTATTATGCCAATCTGGTTAATGTGCCACTAACGCTCTCGATATATGCACATACTTACTTATATAGGAAGTCAACGAAAACAGTCATAATAATTTAAAATATACTGCTAAATGCATTCTAAAGCTAATTACATTTTCAGTTCTTAGTCTATTTTAATTTCCTGAATCATTTTTGCTATGAATGAATCATCTTCTGTGAACTATGAAAAAGTCTACTTAGAAGAAACGTCAACTGGGATGAAATTCAGATCTCTTTGTAGCAATGTATACCGATTACAATTATTCAAGAATAATCAATCTAACTATCCTTTTTCAAATCTAAATGCAAATATTTTCAAGATAATTACTTTATTTCATTCTTTTAAAATTTAATTTTATGTTAATTTTTACGATTATTCTAAATAATTATTTCCAATTCGTTTTCCTGTTCACTTGAATGACTTCATTAGAACTAGTTCGTTCCCTTTCGGCCTTTGCGAATTGATTTCGATTTAGTGTTTAGTTACATCAAGGTGACAGCTCTACCACAATATTAAGAGAGAGTAAACATAAACATGATTCTTGTTGTGTCTCATGTAGAGATCTTCATTTTGTAAGTAGAAACTCTGAGTTTTTGTCCAACTTCTTAGGCTTCCGCAACAACTTTTACTTTCAGACAGATACAGCGTCCAGCTGCATGCAACACCCACAACACAAGGCAAGAGGCAACAGTCAACAGGCAACAACACTCGGGAGGTAACCCACACACATGCCACAAACAGGCAAAGAGCGGGTTCATCCATTTAAAGCCAAATGAAACATACAAAAGCGCCCATTAGCAAATAGGGGGGACGCACTCGTGTCGTGTTTTGGCCGGCTCGTATCGTGTGCATGTTGTGTCTCTTTCCTCTGTGTCTCTGTGTGTCTGTGTATGTGTGTTGTCCGACTGTCAGACTGACAGAGGGGCGCAGCCGCAGACGGCGACACAAGCCTCAAGCCTGCCACCACCACCAACCGAATAACCGAAAGTGACAAAAATAAAACAGGAACTCCTCTCGCTAAATGCTAACTGGCACCATGCTGTTGCACATGGTGACAGGAGGACTGGAGGACCGGAGGGAACATGGAGGCAAGGGGAGACGACGCGTGTTGCAGGCAACCACTTTGCATACGACGCTGCACATAAACAACGCGCTTAGACGAAATTTTTCATGCGGCGACATACCGGTAATTAAGCTTTCGACTGCGTGTTTAATGTGAGCCACAGACAGAGTTCGTACTCGAAGTCGGAAAGTTTGTTTTTTATTGTTGAATTTATCAACCGCCTCACGCAATGACAGAGGACTGCTACAACATTTCGCATACACCCGTACCTTCAACTCGCGTACTTCCATTTCTATTTAGTTCAACTTAGTTATATTTATAATGTCAGAGAAAACTAGAGTAGAGCCAGGTGGTTAGAGCGTAATTGACATATAGTCGCTGTCATCTTGTGGCATTATTGTTTTTGAGTGTCGGGGAAATTAATTAGCACCAAAAATGCAGCTCCAGCAATGTGCAGCGTTCCTCTAATCTGTTGTAGAAACACTCGTAATTCATATTTATAAATAGACAAACATTATTCAAGGTGTCCGAGCGGGTCGAGAACCGTAAATTAAATCAAAATCAAAATGAAAACGATATGGTTAGAATTTATAACGAAAAAAGGTAAAGAATAAATAATACAGAAAATTAAAAGCAAGAAATGCATACTATGAAATAAAGAACTTTTAATACTCTATCATAAATTAGAATTATAAACCTTTTAAAAGAATCTTTGCAATGTAAGATTAGGATACACCTTTAAACCTTTCAAAAATATCTAATCTGACATAAAATAAACTTTCCCTATAAATACGAAACTTTGTTAATTTTAAAATTAAATGATGTAATTTACAATATAGTAAGGTTCATGCAAAGCTTATTTATCAGATAGCTATAGTACTTTATCTAGAACTAAGATAAATAATACAATTTCAGGAACTTGTTATGGAACATTAATCAAATGTTTATTTATGATAATAATATTTATGATTGTTCGTTTGTCTAGGTTATGTATAGATAATTCTTCACTTTTAACATTCTGTAACTTAACTAAACTAAAAAATATGAAATTTTGTTGCAAAGGAAATGCATTTCTAAAATGAAATGGGATAACTTGGAATATAGTTAGGATTATCAAAAACAGTAGACTTACTTAGAGTTATAGTTATAGTACCTTATCTAGAACTAAAATTAATAAATAATTTTCCGGATCGAGTTATAGAACATTAATGAAATATTTATGGAAATTCTGATTCTTCGTATAAACAACATGTTTGGCTAAATTTAATTTAGATACTTAATTATTTTCAATTTCACTTCAGCATATCTGTATGCGCTAGCGTAGCTTAATATCCCTTTTGTCAGGGTATTTAGAAAAAAAAAACCCATTTGGTCCGTGGCCGCCTACAAATTTGACGGCATACCGTTTTCGGACCCCGACCACAGCCGGCAATTGGAGGTTGGGGTTGTTGCAACTTGGCAGTTGGATCTTGGCTGTTGGCTGTTGGCAGTCGGCAGTTGCCAGTTGGCAATTGATTGTTTCGTTGTTGGCCGGCGTGTGACTCAATCTCCCAGCTGCAGTTGATCGACCGATTGGCGACCCAGTGGCGACGACTGATCCATTTGGCAATGAACTTTTCGATATCGAAATATGTATGCATGGGCTAAAAGGTAGATAGAGATAAATAAACCAAACGTGGCGCTGGCAATTTGACTTTGAACTCGGTCAAGTCGAGACACATTTGAAGCTGTTTGCATATTTAATTGAACACCTACAACTGCAACTAACACTGCAACAACACCAACAACAACAACAACAACAACAACAATAGTAACAATAACAGTTAACAGTAACAGCATTGGCAACAAATGGTCCGCAGCTGTGTTGGCATAATAATAAGCATTATAATCAGGCGCAAAAGGCTCAATAGGCCAATTGGCTGCCGGCCATGTAAATGTACAGTTACTTTGTCAAAGCGTTAAGTCGTGCCTGACAATATAATGACCATTTATGCATAAACCTATGGCCCCTCCGCCAAATCTCATTAAAACACACAACAACTGCTACACAAACTCCTACACCAATCTGCAAATCTCATAATTCTAAAGATTTCCATAATAAAAACAATGCAACAGAACAATTTTGATAATTTTTAGACTCTGTACTTTCAATATTGCAAATGTTATCGAACTTTTAACTGATTGTGTATGCATGAAATTTAATATTGCATTTTAAAAGATATCGATGTTATCGATAAAAATAAAATTTTTTCATGCAATGGCATTCTACATAATTTTTTGTACAGCTCCTCTTTATAAACAATAAGGTATTTGGAAAAATCTTAAAATTAATATGATCAAGTTGTACATTCATATTTTAACTGTTTATTTTCATACGAATAATTTCATGTGTGTTGGTTTTCTATGCATCCCTGGTAAATGCGCTTTTTTATTTTTTTGGTGCTTTCGATTTGAAATGAATTGAATATCGAATGTGAATTTGACAATGTCAACTTGACATTGCCAACTTGAACTAAATATTGGTGATAAAGTTGTAGTAGCCAGGGCAAGCTTTTAATTTTTCTGTCAATCAAAGAAAATTTGATATCGTTGTATATGTCCGGCATTGATTGCTTTCAAATATAATCTGATTCGCAACTGTACAAGGTAAGATATTTGTAATATTATATTATCATAAAGTTATGTTGTGTCATGTATGTTTGTATGTAAACTAGCGCAATGCGGCCTCGACGCAGTGCGCATCCAACGGATGCAAAGGAGAAGTGCTAATACTGCGCCGACTGCTCTAGGAGAGTAAGGGGTCCTCCTTTACGACTGCTGCAAGCACGTGCCAGAGCTCAGCGAGCTACAGAAAATTATGAGAGAAGCCTCGAAAGGAACAGACGCCCAGATATTAATGATATTCCAGTTCTACGCATGTATTTTGGCTACGCAAGCCCCAATGATGACAACAATTTTATAAACATTAGGAACTACATTAACAATGACAATGAGGACGATGAGGATAGTTTAAGAAACCTGGACGAGTTTTTTGTACGCGTCGCACTTTACGAGTGTCCCTCTTTGGCCGAATTATTTCAGACCAACATTTTAGAGGCTTTAAGGAAGTTCCGTAGAATTATTCGATATTTGTTTTATCATAACATAAATTAGAATCAAGCTCATCTCATGATGTGAAATCATTTCCTGTACATAAAATACATCTTACGTCCTTCAAGGACGAATACTAAGTATCCTTAACAAAAAATTACCTGCAAAATTCAAAATAAGTAAATAAAACATGTTTTTTTTGGATAGTTATACAGGCATTTGTAACACAGTCTCAACTCTTTATAAATAAATAGGTGGCATTCCGTCTCACGGAAAAAATCCAAAAAGTATTTCTGTTAGATTGAAGTATTTACAGTCACTATTTTATTATATAAAAGGATCCTTAATATTTGTCCTTGAAGGACATATGATATATTAATAGGTATCATTATGATCAAGAATAATTAAAGTAAATTTTGATAATAATATTCCGGTTCGATGGATATTTGAGTGATATTTTTTATTTTTGATTTTTAAAATGGGAAACATGTATACATTTTGATGCCAGAATTTTTTCAGAAAAATTAGTAATCTCCTAATTTTGATTTTGTAATTAAAATATGAAATATTTATAATTTTAATATAAATTGAGACTAATTATTATTTTTGATTTTTTTAATAAAATTAAATTATTAAATTATTTTTATTATATAAATTGCAAATAAAAGTTTTTGGCTGATATCGGTAATAACAGAAAAAAAATGAAATTTGGTGTTTTTGCGTTACAATTTATTTCCTTCACGCTGATTTTTTTATTACAATTTTCAATCATAACTCTTATTTACGGTCCCTGTATCGACCGTAATTTTTTGTGTGTACAGCTCCTGTTTATAAACAACGCCAGGGTTTGTTCTCTCTGCTCGCTTCGTCACACCCCGTATTTCACATGTCAAGAAATTCAAAATGAAGCGAAAAAGGAAACATTTCTCACAGCATAGCCAGACCTTATGTCATTTCTAATTGGGATAGCGGGAATTGTAAATTCAATTTTTCCTGTAGTTGGACTTAAGATACAGTAATACAGTAATTATATACTAGGGTTTGCGCCTACGCTGCTTCGCTCGCCATCCCCGGTTTTCGCTACGCTCGCTGAAATCTCGGGGGAAAAAGTGAAGTGAAAAAGGGAAATATTTCTCACAGCTATAGCCAGACCTTATGTCTTTTCTAATTAGATAGCGGGAATTGTAAATTCAATTTTTTTCCCCAGAAGTTGGACTTAAGATAGTAATGTTAGTACTTTATATAAGAGTAGGTGTCCGTTTCGCTCGCTTTCGCTCACAATTTTCAAGAGCCATACGCTCGCTGAAATCTCGGGAAAATGTAGTTGAAAAAAAGGAACATTTTCATATTTAGCCAGACCTTATGCTTTATTTCTTATTAGAGAAGCGGGAATTGTAAATTCAATTTTTTCCTGTAGTTGGACTTAAGATAATAGTAATAAGTAGTAGTACTTTGTATAATATAGAATTTTACATTTTCAAGTACTACAGTTTTAGTGCTCGCTGCAATTGGATTATTGGCGGTAAGAGCAAGTAACCAGCCATATACGGAAAATTGATTTTGAAAGCCGGCAACACAGTTACTCGTTACAGCTAGGCCTCCCCCTCCCCATCCCCTTGTCCATCTTCTTTTGATTGTTTATTAATAGCATTAAAAGCCACTGTTCATGGCAGCTATACGATATAGTGATCCGATCTTGACCAAATTTTCAGATGTAGTATGAGGAAAATACATATTCAGAGTTTGGTTGAGATATCTCAAATATAACAAAATTCTTCATACAAAGTTTTAATTTGCATCTGGTTGTTCCTTTGTGTTATGAAATATAAAGTGGCCTGATCTTGACCAAATTTTCTCAAGATGTAGCAGTGAGTACGAAATCCATAATCTGTGAGTTTAAGGAGATATCCAACAAAGATCTTCATACAAAGTTTTAATTTGCACTAGTTGTTCTATGCAGCAGCCATATGACAGCGGCTCGACCACCCAAATTTTCAGGATGTAGCAGGAAGAATATGACCAGAGTTTGGCTGATATCTCAAAAATAGCAAAGATCTTAATACAAAGTTTTAATTTGCATCTGGTTGTTCCTATGGCAGCTATATGATATAGTGGTCCGATCTTGACCAAATTTTCTCAGGATGTAGCAGTGGGTACGAAATCCATAATCTGTGAGTTTGGTTGAGATATCTCAAAAAATAACAAAGATCTTCATACAAAGTTTTAATTTGCATCTGGTTGTTCCTATGGCAGCTATATGATATAGTGGCCCGATCTTGACCAAATTTTCTCAGGATGTAGCAGTAAGTAAGAAATACATAATCTGTGAGTTTGGTTGAGATATCTCAAAAAAACAAAAAAAAATTTCATACTAAGCAATTTTGACCTTTGACCCCCCATTTTAGCCCCTTCCAGTGGGGATATCAAAAATCCCGTCTTATTGCACGATAATTATGTCTCAGCTATGTTGTGTAAAAAATTCATCTCAATATCTTGAACCGTTTGGCCTACAGCGTGTTGACTAAGTCAGTGAGTCAGTCAGTGAGGACAAAGAGTTTTATATTATACAATAGAGAATTTACATTTTCGCTGCTCGCTGTTTTAAAGTTTTCGCTGCAATTGGATTATTGCAGCAAGAGCGAGTAACAGTGCCATATACTGAAAATTGATTTTGAAAGCCGCAACACAAAGGAATCGTTACACCCCCTCTCCCCCTCCCCATCCCCTTGTCCATCTTCTTTTGATTGTTTATTAATAGCATTAAAAGCCACTGTTCCTATGCGCAGCTATACGATATAGTGATCCGATCTTGACCAAATTTTCTCAGGATGTAGCAGTGAGTAAGAAATACATAATCTGTGAGTTTGGTTGAGATATCTCAAAATATAACAAAAATCTTCATACAAAGTTTTAATTTGCATCTGGTTGTTCCTATGGCAGCTATATGATATAGTGGTCCGATCTTGACCAAATTTTCTCAGGATGTAGCAGTGAGTACGAAATCCATAATCTGTGAGTTTGGTTGAGATATCTCAAAAAATAACAAAGATCTTCATACAAAGTTTTAATTTGCATCTGGTTGTTCCTATGGCAGCTATATGATATAGTGGCCCGATCTTGACCAAATTTTCTCAGGATGTAGCAGTGAGTAAGAAATACATAATCTGTGAGTTTGGTTGAGATATCTCAAAAAATAACAAAGATCTTCATACAAAGTTTTAATTTGCATCTGGTTGTTCCTATGGCAGCTATGATATAGTGGTCCGATCTTGACCAAATTTTCTCAGGATGTAGCAGTGGGTACGAAATCCATAATCTGTGAGTTTGGTTGAGATATCTCAAAAAATAACAAAGATCTTCATACAAAGTTTTAATTTGCATCTGGTTGTTCCTATGGCAGCTATATGATATAGTGGCCCGATCTTGACCAAATTTTCTCAGGATGTAGCAGTAAGTAAGAAATACATAATCTGTGAGTTTGGTTGAGATATCTCAAAAAACAAAAAAAATTTCATACTAAGCAATTTTGACCTTTGACCCCCCATTTTAGCCCCTTCCAGTGGGGATATCAAAAAATCCCGTCTTATTGCACGATAATTATGTCTCAGCTATGTTGTGTAAAAATTTCATCTCAATATCTTGAACCGTTTGGCCTAGCAGCGTGTTGACTAAGTCAGTGAGTCAGTCAGTGAGTCAGTCAGTGAGGACAAAGAGTTTTATATTATACAATAAGGTATTTGAAAAAATCTTAAAATTAATATGATCAAGTTGTACATTCATATTTTAACTGTTTATTTTCATACGAATAATTTCATGTGTGTTGGTTTTCTATGCATCCCTGGTAAATGCGCTTTTTTATTTTTTTGGTGCTTTCGATTTGAAATGAATTGAATATCGAATGTGAATTTGACAATGTCAACTTGACATTGCCAACTTGAACTAAATATTGGTGATAAAGTTGTAGTAGCCAGGGCAAGCTTTTAATTTTTCTGTCAATCAAAGAAAATTTGATATCGTTGTATATGTCCGGCATTGATTGCTTTCAAATATAATCTGATTCGCAACTGTACAAGGTAAGATATTTGTAATATTATATTATCATAAAGTTATGTTGTATCATGTATGTTTGTATGTAAACTAGCGCAATGCGGCCTCGACGCAGTAAGCGCATCCAACGGATGCAAAGGAGAAGTGCTAATACTGCGCCGACTGCTCCTAGGAGAGTAAGGGGTCCTCCTTTACGACTGCTGCAAGCACGTGCCAGAGCTCAGCGTGCTACAGAAAATTATGAGAGAAGCCTCGAAAGGAACAGACGCCCAGATATTAATGATATTCCAGTTCTACGCATGTATTTTGGCTACGCAAGCCCCAATGATGACAACAATTTTCTAAACATTAGGAACTACATTAACAATGACAATGAGGACGATGAGGATAGTTTAAGAAACCTGGACGAGTTTTTTGTACGCGTCGCACTTTACGAGTGTCCCTCTTTGGCCGAATTATTTCAGACCAACATTTTAGAGGCTTTAAGGAAGTTCCGTAGAATTATTCGATATTTGTTTTATCATAACATAAATTAGAATCAAGCTCATCTCATGATGTGAAATCATTTCCTGTACATAAAATACATCTTACGTCCTTCAAGGACGAATACTAAGTATCCTTAACAAAAAATTACCTGCAAAATTCAAAATAAGTAAATAAAACATGTTTTTTTTGGATAGTTATACAGGCATTTGTAACACAGTCTCAACTCTTTATAAATAAATAGGTGGCATTCCGTCTCACGGAAAAAATCCAAAAAGTATTTCTGTTAGATTGAAGTATTTACAGTCACTATTTTATTATATAAAAGGATCCTTAATATTTGTCCTTGAAGGACATATGATATATTATATGATAGGTATTGAGCCATAGATCAAGAATAATTATAAATTTTGATAATGCACCTCCTGGTTCAATAGATATTTGAGTTTAACTTTTATTTTTGATTTTTAAAATAAAAGTTACGGATAACTCTTATTTCTAACTTTTTCAATAAAAATCAAAAATAACTCTTAATTTTGATTTTTATAATTAAAATGAAAAATAAGAGTTATTTTGTAACTTTTAAATATAAAATTGAGACTTAATTATTATTTTTGATTTTTTTAATAAAAATTGAAATGATAACAATTATTTTTATTATATAAATTGCAAATAAAAGTTTTTGGCTGATATCGGTAATAACGAATAAAAAATGAATTTTGGTGTTTTTTATGTTGCTGTAACTTATTTCCTTCACGTTGATTTTTTTAGTTACAATTTTCAATCATAACTCTTATTTACGGTCCCTGCATTCTACGAAATTTTTTGTACAGCTCCTGTTTATAAACAATAAGGTATTTGAAAAAATCTTAAAATTAATATGATCAAGTTGTACATTCATATTTTAACTGTTTATTTTCATACGAATAATTTCATGTGTGTTGGTTTTCTATGCATCCCTGGTAAATGCGCTTTTTTATTTTTTTGGTGCTTTCGATTTGAAATGAATTGAATATCGAATGTGAATTTGACAATGTCAACTTGACATTGCCAACTTGAACTAAATATTGGTGATAAAGTTGTAGTAGCCAGGGCAAGCTTTTAATTTTTCTGTCAATCAAAGAAAATTTGATATCGTTGTATATGTCCGGCATTGATTGCTTTCAAATATAATCTGATTCGCAACTGTACAAGGTAAGATATTTGTAATATTATATTATCATAAAGTTATGTTGTATCATGTATGTTTGTATGTAAACTAGCGCAATGCGGCCTCGACGCAGTAAGCGCATCCAAAGGATGCAAAGGAGAAGTGCTAATACTGCGCCGACTGCTCCTAGGAGAGTAAGGGGTCCTCCTTTACGACTGCTGCAAGCACGTGCCAGAGCTCAGCGTGCTACAGAAAATTATGAGAGAAGCCTCGAAAGGAACAGACGCCCAGATATTAATGATATTCCAGTTCTACGCATGTATTTTGGCTACGCAAGCCCCAATGATGACAACAATTTTCTAAACATTAGGAACTACATTAACAATGACAATGAGGACGATGAGGATAGTTTAAGAAACCTGGACGAGTTTTTTGTACGCGTCGCACTTTACGAGTGTCCCTCTTTGGCCGAATTATTTCAGACCAACATTTTAGAGGCTTTAAGGAAGTTCCGTAGAATTATTCGATATTTGTTTTATCATAACATAAATTAGAATCAAGCTCATCTCATGATGTGAAATCATTTCCTGTACATAAAATACATCTTACGTCCTTCAAGGACGAATACTAAGTATCCTTAACAAAAAATTACCTGCAAAATTCAAAATAAGTAAATAAAACATGTTTTTTTTGGATAGTTATACAGGCATTTGTAACACAGTCTCAACTCTTTATAAATAAATAGGTGGCATTCCGTCTCACGGAAAAAATCCAAAAAGTATTTCTGTTAGATTGAAGTATTTACAGTCACTATTTTATTATATAAAAGGATCCTTAATATTTGTCCTTGAAGGACATATGATATATTATATGATAGGTATTGAGCCATAGATCAAGAATAATTATAAATTTTGATAATGCACCTCCTGGTTCAATAGATATTTGAGTTTAACTTTTATTTTTGATTTTTAAAATAAAAGTTACGGAATAACTCTTATTTCTAACTTTTTCAATAAAAATCAAAAATAACTCTTAATTTTGATTTTTATAATTAAAATGAAAAATAAGAGTTATTTTGTAACTTTTAAATATAAAATTGAGACTTAATTATTATTTTTGATTTTTTTAATAAAAATTGAAATGATAACAATTATTTTTATTATATAAATTGCAAATAAAAGTTTTTGGCTGATATCGGTAATAACGAATAAAAAAATATAGCTCAAGCTAACTTTGGCGCGCCAAAGTTTGGATACCCTTGCAGTGCTCTGCGTAAGCCGTCTGATTTTTTACAAAATTTGTTAAAGGTTGATTTTGAACCGATCGTTCCTATGGCAGCTATATGATATAGTTGTCCGATTTACACCAAATTTGGTCAGCTTGCTTAAAACTTAATCAAACACACAATGTGTATATTTGGTTGAGATATTTTGAGAAACAAAAAAGTTTTTCATACTAAATGTTGTTTTCGAACCGATCGTTCCTATGGCAGCTATATGATATAGTGGTCCGATTTACACCAAATTTGGCCAGCGTGTTTAGAACTTAGTCAAACACACAATGTGTATGTTTGGTTGAGATATCTTGAGAAACAAAAAAGTTTTTCATAGTAAATGTTGTTTTCGAACCGATCGTTCCTATGGCAGCTATATGATATAGTAGCCCGATTTACACCAAATTTGGTCAGCCTGTTTAAGACTTAATTAAACACACAATGTGTATATTTGGTTGAGATATCTTGAGAAACAAAAAAGTTTTTCATACTAAATGTTTATTTCCAACCGATCATTCCTATGGCAGCTATATGATATAGTTATCCGATCCGGCCGGTTCCGACATATGTACTGCGTGCAGCAAGAAGACGGACCTGTACCAAGTTTCATCAAGATAGCTTCAAAACTGAGAGACTAGTTTGCATAGAAACAGACAGACAGACAGACGGACAGACGGACAGACGGACATGGCTATATCGACTCAGCTCGTCGCCCTGATCAAGAATATATATACTTTATGGGGTCTGACACGCCTCCTTCAATGCGTTACAAACTTCGTGACAAATTATAATACCCTCTGCAAGGGTATAATGAAAGTTTGGTGTTTTTTATGTTGCTGTAACTTATTTCCGTTCACGTTGATTTTTTTAGTTACAATTTTCAATCATAACTCTTATTTACGGTCCCTGCATTCTACGAAATTTTTTGTACAGCTCCTGTTTATAAACAATAAGGTATTTGAAAAAATCTTAAAATTAATATGATCAAGTTGTACATTCATATTTTAACTGTTTATTTTCATACGAATAATTTCATGTGTGTTGGTTTTCTATGCATCCCTGGTAAATGCGCTTTTTTATTTTTTTGGTGCTTTCGATTTGAAATGAATTGAATATCGAATGTGAATTTGACAATGTCAACTTGACATTGCCAACTTGAACTAAATATTGGTGATAAAGTTGTAGTAGCCAGGGCAAGCTTTTAATTTTTCTGTCAATCAAAGAAAATTTGATATCGTTGTATATGTCCGGCATTGATTGCTTTCAAATATAATCTGATTCGCAACTGTACAAGGTAAGATATTTGTAATATTATATTATCATAAAGTTATGTTGTATCATGTATGTTTGTATGTAAACTAGCGCAATGCGGCCTCGACGCAGTAAGCGCATCCAAAGGATGCAAAGGAGAAGTGCTAATACTGCGCCGACTGCTCCTAGGAGAGTAAGGGGTCCTCCTTTACGACTGCTGCAAGCACGTGCCAGAGCTCAGCGTGCTACAGAAAATTATGAGAGAAGCCTCGAAAGGAACAGACGCCCAGATATTAATGATATTCCAGTTCTACGCATGTATTTTGGCTACGCAAGCCCCAATGATGACAACAATTTTCTAAACATTAGGAACTACATTAACAATGACAATGAGGACGATGAGGATAGTTTAAGAAACCTGGACGAGTTTTTTGTACGCGTCGCACTTTACGAGTGTCCCTCTTTGGCCGAATTATTTCAGACCAACATTTTAGAGGCTTTAAGGAAGTTCCGTAGAATTATTCGATATTTGTTTTATCATAACATAAATTAGAATCAAGCTCATCTCATGATGTGAAATCATT
>JAWNND010000076.1:0-19923 GCA_035043265.1 Drosophila testacea | reverse complement strand
TATAGTTTTATACATTCCTACACAATTTGATGTAAATCGGACTACTATATCATATAGCTGCCATAGGAGCGATCGGTTCAAAACCAAAATTTAGTATGAAAAGCTTTTTTGATTCTCAAGATATCTCAACCAAATTAACAGGATATGTGTTTGGTATAGTTTTATACATCCCAACCAAATTTGATGTAAATCGGACTACAATATCATATAGCTGCCATAGGAGCGATCGGTTCGAAACCAACATTTAGTATGTATAACAAATTTTGTAAAAAATTAGACAGCTTACACGGGGCACTGTAAGGGTATCCAAACTTTGGCGTGCCAAAGTTAGTTTGCGCTTTATTTTAAATTTTGTTTTATAGTAATGTGTGGTCTATTTCTGTTAGTAATCTGGTAGTGGTCAGTGTCCGTCTGCTTTACGATTTTATTGGGTTTGAGTGGATTTTCCAATTTTCTCATTTGCAGCGGGCCTTTTCTGTACCTGGTGTCCACGTCATATTCTTGCCGGTCTTCATCAATTTTGTCAATTTTTTTTATTTTTATCTGCTGAGTGTCCAGGGTTGGCTGTCCGGCATATAAAAAAATGTGTGCAGGTGTTTGTCCGGTAGTATCATGTTTCGTTTTGTGATTGTAAATATTTAATATTGTCTCTACTTTACTTAATTGGGCTTCATTGTCGTCCGATGTTTTTATAATACGAATTTTTTCATTAATTGTTTTATGTAAGCGTTCTATGTCCGCGATGCCTGTTTTCGTTGTATTTAATTGTAGTTCTATTTCGTCACTCTCAAGCCATCGCTTGAGGGCTAAACTGGAGAATGCTCCGTCTCTGTCTGCCTTTAACAACTGAGGTTTCCCTAGTTGGTTAAATATTCGCATAAGAGCGTTCTTACATTCAACCCAGTGTTTAGTTTTAATCTGTTCAGTAGCAAATTTAAAGTATAAATCAATACAACTCACGTAGTGATTAGCCTCTGATGAATAAATGTCTACTACGTATTTGTCTCTACAGTTTTCTGGTTGTGGTGTTATTTTCATGGGAATGTCAGTTTTTCGTTGTTCTGTTTTAGCCAAATTACAAATATGGCATTCATTTATAATATTCTGAGTTAATAATTGGCTGTTGGGGTAATAGTGAGTTTCGTTAAATAATTTTACAGTTTTTTGTATGCCTGCATGTAATAACTTTTCGTGGGTAGTTAGGATTATTTCCTTAAATTGGGCATAAGTGAGAATGTTTTTTAATAAAATTAAACTGCGGAAGGCTTTGGTATGGCAGGGATTAATTATTTCTTTATACGCGATTTGAATGGTTTCAAAATCTGAGTCATTTTTTATGTACAATGAACTAGTTTTAGTGCAAAAATGGTCAATTAAATATTTTTTGGCGTCTTCGACTGTCATTTCGTCGTAAAAAATGTGCGTAATTTGTTTTTTAAAGTAAGTCTCGCTTTGTATTTTATTCGGTCCCTTTGTAAATATTATTTGTCGCTGGAAATGGTTCACCGGTTTTTCGGTTAAGCTTATTGAATTTGAACTATCTTCTTCTGCGCTGTTTTGGGTTGCTTCGCCAAAAAAATTCTGTTCTATTTTTACCCTGGATAAAGCGTCCGCGACATAATTCTCCTTCCCTTTTATGTATCTTGATGTCGAAGTCATACTCGGATAATCGTATTCTCCACCTAGTTAATTTAGCATTTGGCTCTTTTAATTTGTGCAACCAACACAGTGGCTGATGGTCACTAGCTATCTCGAAGTGTCTGCCAAGCAAGAAGTGTCTAAACGTTTTTGTGGCCCATACAATAGCTAAGAGTTCCTTTTCTATTGCGCTATAATTCAACTCATGGTCATTCAACGTTCGGCTGATATAACTGACCGGGTGACCGTCTTGTGAGAGGACGGCTCCAAGAGCTACATTGCTAGCGTCAGTGGTCAATGTGAACTTTCGCTCGAAATTCGGAATTCTCAATATTGGATCGTTTGAGACAAGCAGTTTGAGCTTTTCGAAGGCTTCTATATATTCCTTGTGTTTGATATCAATTTTCGCCTCTTTTTTTAAGCATCTAGTTAGAGGTTTTGCGATGTCAGCGAAATTAGGAATAAATTTTCGATAGTAGCCCGTGAGCCCTAAAAATGCTTTTATTTCTTTTGGTTTACCTGGTATTGGATATTTAGTGTAGCATGTGTACATATGTATATGAATGATATTCAAGACATCTTGGGCAGCAACACATAAGTTGCCTAAGCATAAACAACACTTTGTTGTTATGCCAACATAATACATATAATATATATAAAGCGGCGACTTTGTCGCTGCGCGGCTAACGCTAAGTGCCCTCTGCACACTTCAAGTGCAGACGAAATATGATCGCACTTGATAACAGCGCCCGCCCAAATAGCCGAGTCAGCGTTCTCACGCTTGACCGTCCAAGTATATACATATGTGCATGCATGACACTCTCTGCCTGCCAGCAACGTTTCCGTTGCTTTACATAAACCTTTATATATAAGACATGTAAAACGGCTGCGCTCGCTCCTTCACAGCTCGCAGCTCTAAGCTAAGACATTTAATTAATAAATAACCTACATAGAAGACAGACGTCTTCTCCAGAAATAAAGTGTTTCAATTATGCTCCAGAGGACCTAATACATTAGTGATAGCTTGAAATTCTTCGGGATTTGGTTTAATACCATCTTTCGTAATGACATGGCCTAAAAATGTGGTTTCTGATTTGAGAAACTCGCATTTGTCTAATTGTAATTTAAGGTTGGCTTGAGATAATTTTTCAAAAACTAATTGCAAGGAATGCAGATGTTCCTCGAGAGAAGTAGAGAGAACAATGATATCATCTAAGTATAAGAGGCAATTTTTATTCAAAAGTGGGCGCAAAATATTATTCATACATCTCTGAAAAGTGGCAGGGGCGTTTTTAAGCCCAAATGGCATGCGAGTAAACTCGTAGTGGCCATGTTTTGTTGAAAATGCCGTTTTCGCGATGGATGCAGGGTCCATATCAATCTGATGAAACCCCTTAGCCAGATCTATAGTTGTAAAATAATTACATCGGCCTAGTTTGCCCAAGATTTCGTCCATATTGGGTATGGGAAATCTGTCATTGATCGTTATATCGTTCAATTTTCTATAATCAATGACAATTCTGAATTTTTTCTGCCTTGACGCGTCCATTTTTTTTTTTGGACCTCCCAAATAGGACTGCAGTAGGGTGAGTTGCTCTCTCTTTTGATACCCTGTTCTAACATGTCTTGTATCTGATTATCTACTTCAGTTTCGTTAGCTTGTGGGTAACTATATATTTTTGAATAAATGGGAGAATTGTGCGTAGTATTTATTGTATGCTTTTCCAAATTAGTGAATGTCAGGTTATCGCATTCATAGTATTGAATGTCAGTAAATTTCCGTAAAAGTGTCATTAGTTTATTTTTTTCTTCATCGTTCAAGTGATTCAACCTATACAAAGGCTCTTGAGAATTTTTTGTTTTGACTTGGAAGTGGTTCTGGTTAGGCAAATTGTTAGTGTTTATTAATTTGAATTTGTCATTATACAGTGTCACAGTATAATTCTTGTAGTTTATTTCGGCTTTCGCCTGTGTCAGCATTTTGCATCCTATGAGCATGTCATAGTCGTTCGAAAATGCATGCAACAGAAACTGCTGAGACGCTGGGAAAAAATTATTTGACGGTAAGGTGACCGCTTCGGTGACAGACAAGGGACCGTTGCTAGTGTGGATTTGGCAATTTATTGTTTCTATGGGTAAGTTGAAAATATTATGGGTAAGCATATTAACAGTAGAACCAGTGTCGATTAGGCACTTCAAGTCATTGCCTTTGTATTTTATTTTTATGTATTGGTTTGATCCGAGGCTTGTAGCTGAAAATTTTCCGCTTGCTCGATCTCCAATTGCTTGAATTCATTTGAAATAACTTCTTCGTCTGTTGGTTCGTTAGTGTCGGTTTCTGTATCGATTTGTTGGTACTTGTTAGCTGGTGTCTCATATCGGATAATATTCGGGGTGATAATAAGGTACAGTATAGCCGGGATATGGTAGTTGTTGGTTAGCTCATTCTTCGGGGGATCTAGACTCATCGATGCTCATTTTAGTTTGTTCGCTATCGTTGGGTCTAGTTCTTTTAATCGGCTGATTATGTTGCATAATTGCTATGGGTGGGAAATTATTATAAGATGGGTGATTGTACTGATAATTAAACTGATTTTGTTTAGGCATATTCGGTCTAGGGGTATAAAATTTTTGTTTTGGTGACTGCGGAGCCTTGGGACGTTGATTAGTAAATGGTGAGTATAGTTGCGGGGGTGGATGGAATAGTTGAGGGTAAGTAGATGGTCGATATTGTGGATAATTAGAGTATGGTTGGAAAGGGGGAAATGGCTTGGGCTGGTTGCCAATTTGAGCATTATATTGTGGCTTGTTTGTACTCACGTTAATATTTTTATTTTGATTATTTTTAGGGGCGTTTGCATCATCGTAAAGACCCTTTTCTTGTAAAATATTTATTAAAGAACGCAAATCGGGTATATTGTGGTTCAAAACTCTCATTTGGATATGATATGGCAATTTTAAAATTAAGTTCTCAATACTAGTTTTTATTATTTTTATTAATTTTTTATATAAAAAGGTCTCAGTTCCCACATCGTCAAGTTCTGACTTACTGCTTAAGACTTGACGGCGTCGTTCGGCTTCTTCCTGAAATGCCTTGATGCTGCCTCGGAACGGTGTGTTACGAAATTCTTCAAGTACTTAATGGTTAGGTAATTGCGTCTTATAGTTGAGTACCAGTTGTCGTCTTAGTTGAGTCCAGTTGTTGAGGTCAGGTGTGCTATTTGTTCTCATCACTTCGCTACTGATGCTACGCTCTATTTGGCCAAAAATGATGAGTTGTTGGCGCTCGTCGTTGGTCGGAAATAAGGCCAAAATAAAATCAATTCGGCTCACAAATGTGTACAGGGTATTCGGGTCGCCTGTAAACTTATCCACAGTGGATAAGCCACGTTGTGGCTGCTGTGGTGGTTGTTGTTGTTCCATTATTTGCTGCTGCATTGCACTTAGCTCCAACTGCACTTGTTGTCGATGTTCTAGTATTTCAGCCTGTTGTTGCTGTAGTTGCTGCAACAATTGCAAATGCTCTCCTCCTTGGTCCATTTTTTTTGATTGGTTATTTTAGTTTGGTTTCGTTGATTTATTTAATTGAATTTTAATTTTCTTATTTTTAACTCTTATCTTTCTAGGTATGTATTTGTTGCACGTTAGAGATTTCGTGTTTCATTGGAGCACCGAGTGGATTTACAACTCCCACAAATTCTAATGCGTCTTCTTGAAAAGAGTATTTCTAAGTTTATACTATAGGCAATTGCGTTATACAGTGCACACTTCACTGTCGAGGTTATAAAAAAAATTTTCTTTATAACTTGAAGCGCTATTTGCCGTCGCTTGGTGCCTTAGCGCGATTCATTTGTGGATAGCGAAAAATTGAGAGAATTAAGTAGTCTAGCTATCGCATCAACACAACACTTTTCACTATCCTACCGGCTGCGCCAGTGAGATAATTGTTTACTTCACGTTGAGCCAAAGTTCACTCACAATCAATAGATTGTACTTGGAACCGCTGAAAAATCCGAATAAAAATCAAATAGCGATGATTTAGTTTTCATTGTCTTTATTCATTCGTATTCAGCTGAAGACTAAATTTAAGCAATTTATAATGCTTGGGCTTAGGATTGTGACAATTGTATAGTGTGCTGATTCTACATTTGTGAATATGTGGAAGTGGAAATATGAGTAGTATCCCAGTAAAACTTGGGAGCTTGCCATAAGGCATGAACGACACCTGAAAATTCAGGAAAAAAGTACTTACCATACCTGAACTCTTTAATTCGCTTTTATACAGGGGTGAAACACAGAAGTAAGCATACTTTGTAAAGAGAAATGGGAATGGGCGCTGTTAATGCTCTGTAATGGCTTAACAGAGCCCATTTCCCATACCAATGCCCATTTCTACTTTCAGTTGTCCAGATGTATGAAAATAGAAGGCGAGAAGTCATGTCATGAGGCGTTCGCTACAGTTATCCTACATCCAGAAAGCATACATTTGTAAGGTTTTTGTATGCTTACTTTGCAACGTCTAAAAAGTGATCCCTTTCATGAATAAATTGCAGATAGATATTACATTACGCAATTTATTTATTTAATAAACTAGATTTGTTATTGTTGAGAGCGTTGTTGTTGTTGTTCTTGTTGTTTTGATTATTTTACTCTTCTTGTTTGCATCTGTTATAATGGCGGCTGCTTGGTTTTCACATAATCTGTGTACAGATATTTGTTGACGAACGTCCCGAGCCTTGAGAAAAAATTAAAATTAGTTATTATTACAAATATTATTTTACAACAATGTCTGTATAAATTACCTCTTTCAATTATTGCAACAATTTGATAAAATGGCTCCATCTTTTGCTGCACGCAGCACAAATGTCGGAACCGGCCGGATCGGATAACTATATCATATAGCTGCCATAGGAACGATCGGTTGGAAATAAACATTTAGTATGAAAAACTTTTTTGTCTTTCGAGATATCTCAACCAAATATACACATTGTGTGTTTAATTAAGTTTTAAACAGGCTGACCAAATTTGGTGTAAATCGGACTACTATATCATATAGCTGCCATAGGAACGATCGGTTCGAAAACAACATTTAGTATGAAAAACTTTTTTGTTTCTCAAGATATCTCAACCAAATATACACATTATGTGTTTAATTAAGTTTTAAACAGGCTGACCAAATTTGGTGTAAATCGGACTACTATATCATATAGCTGCCATAGGAACGATCGGTTCGAACACAACATTGAGTATGAAAAACTTTTTGTCTTTCAAGATATCTCAACCAAATATGAACATTGTGTGTTTGATTAAGTTTTAAATAGGCTGACCAAATTTGGTGTAAATCGGACTACTATATCATATAGCTGCCATAGGAACGATCGGTTCGAAATCAACATTTAACAAATCTTGTAAAAAATCTGACGGCTTACACAGGGCACTGCAAGGGTATCCAAACTTTGGCGCGCCAAAGTTAGCTCTATATTTTTTTCTTTCAAGATATCTCAACCAAATATACACATTGTGTGTTTAATTAAGTTTTAAACAGGCTGACCAAATTTGGTGTAAATCGGACTACTATATCATATAGCTGCCATAGGAACGATCGGTTCGAAATCAACATTTAACAAATTTTGTGAAAATCTGACGGCTTACACAGGGCACTGCAAGGGTATCCAAACTTTGGCGTCAAAGTTAGCTTGCGCTATATTTTTATACCCTTGCAGAGGGTATTAAATTTTTGTCACGAAATGTGTAACGCATTGAAGGAAGCCTCACAGACCCCATAAAGTATATATATTCTTGATCAGGACGACGAGCTGAGTCGATATAGCCATGTCCGTCTGTCCGTCTGTCCGTGTGTCCGTCTGTTTCTATGCAAACTAGTCTCTCAGTTTTGAAGCTATCTTGATGAAACTTTGTACAGGTCCGTCTTTTTGCTGCACGCAGTACATATGTCGAAACGGGCCTGATCGGATAACTATATCATATAGCTGCCATAGGAACGATCGGTTCGAAAACACCATTTAGTATGAAAAACTTTTTGTTTCTCAAAATATCTCAACCAAATATACACATTGTGTGTTTGATTAAGTTTTAAACAGGCTGACCAAATTTTGTGTAAATCGGACTACTATATCATATAGCTGCCATAGGAACGATCGGTTCGAAAACAACATTTAGTATGAAAAACTTTTTTGTTTCTCAAAATATCTCAACCAAATATACACATTGTGTGTTTGATTAAGTTTTAAACAGGCTGACCAAATTTGGTGTAAATCGGACTATTATATCATATAGCTGCCATAGGAACGATCGGTTCGAAAACAACATTTAGTATGAAAAACTTTTTTGTTTCTCAAGATATCTCAACCAAATATACACATTGTGTGTTTGAATAAGTATTAAACAGGCTGACCAAATTTGGTTTAAATCGGACTACTATATCATATAGCTGCCATAGGAACGATCGGTTAAAAATCAACATTTAACAAATTTTGTAAAATCTGTCGGCTTACACAGGACACTGCAAGGGTATCCAAACTTTGGCGCGCCAAAGTTAGCTTGCGCTATATTTTTTTATATTAAAATTATTCCGTCTCCTCATCTTTCTTCTACATTTCACTATTTTTTGTTAAGTACTTTGTTTCCGACTTTTTTGTGTTTGTCCACTGCAATAGCTGCTGCATAATATGATTTTGTTTGTTCTATGTCATCTTTGTAGTTCAATGCCCGTTCTCCTTGTTGTTGTATTCTTAAGCTCTCTAATGTCAATCTCGTTCTCTCTCTTCTCTCAATGTCCAGAATTTTGGAGTTGTCAAGTTCAGCCGTGTGCCCTGTTGTTGTAATGTGTTGCGCGAGCGCTGTGGTCATCTTTCCTTTTTTCGCGTCTCCTCTGTGCTCCGCAAATCTTGTGCCTAACGCCCGTTTTGTTGTTCCTATGTGTATTCCGTTGCAGCTCTCATTCTTCTTTCTTTTGCAATTAATTTGGTAAATGACGTTTTGTTGTTTTCCTCTCTCAATTCTGACTTAGTGTTTGTAAATAATCTTCTCATATTGGTGTGAGCTTTGTATGCATATATTATATGTTTTGATTGTGGTCGTGGTGTAAAATTTGTTATTGTTTTGCTATTTGCTATGTTTTCTACATATGGTATGCTGATGTACTGCTTTTCTTCTTTGTTGATGTTTTTATACCCTTGCAGAGGGTATTATAAGTTTGTCACGAAATGTGTAACGCATTGAAGGAAGCCTCACAGACCCCATAAAGTATATATATTCTTGATCAGGGCGATCGAGCTGAGTCGATATAGCCATGTCCGTCTGTCCGTCTGTCCGTCTGTCCGTCTGTTTCTATGCAAACTAGTCTCTCAGTTTTGAAGCTATCTTGATGAAACTTGGTACAGGTCCGTCTTTTTGCTGCACGCAGTACATATGTCGGAACCGGCCAGATCGGATAACTATATCATATAGCTGCCATAGGAAAGATCGGTTCGAAAACAACATTTAGTATGAAAAACTTTTTTGTTTCTAAAAATATCTCAACAAATTATACACATTGTGTGTTTGATTAAGTTCTAAACACGCTGACCAAATTTGGTGTAAATCGGACTACTATATCATATAGCTGCCATAGGAACGATCGGTTCGAAAACAACATTTAGTATGAAAAACTTTTTTGTTTCTCAAAATGTCTCAACCAAATATACACATTGTGTGTTTGATTGAGTTTTAACAACGCTGACCAAATTTGGTGTAAATCGGACTACTATATCATATAGCTGCCATAGGAACGATCGGTTCGAAAAAACATTTAGTATGAAAAACTTTTTTGTTTTTCAAAATATCTCAACAAAATATACACATTGTGTGTTTGATTATGTTCTTAACACGCTGATCAAATTTGGTGTAAATCGGACTACTATATCATATAGCTGCCATAGGATCGATCGGTTCAAAATCAACATTTAACAAATTTTGTAAAAAATCTGATGGCTTACACAGGGCACTGCAAGGGTATCCAAACTTTGGCGCGTCAAAGTTAGCTTGCGCTATATTTTTTTTTCCATATCTTTGTTTTTAACTCTGTTTGTTGTTTCTGTAATTAGTCTATCTATTAGTTTTTCGGGAAAGCTGTTCTTTGTTAATAACGTTTTTAATTTTATATATATCTCTGGTCTATGTATTTCGTCACTTAATGTATCTGCTTTGTTTGTTATGTTTATTGCTGTATTTAGTTTTTGGGTTTTAGGTTGGTTGGAACTAAAATTCATTATTCGTCCTGAAGCAATTTGTTTTGTATACCATTTAAATCCTATTTTTCCACCTTTGTTTTCCAATTCTATGTCTAAATATGCTATTCTGTTGTCCACTTCTTTTTCTATGGTGAATTATATCCTGTTGTGTTGGCCATTTAGTGTATTCGATATCTCTTCTGATTCATTTTCTTTTATAATACATATTATGTCGTCAACATATTTTGATATGTGTTTAAGGTGTATGCTTTTCTTTGTTAGTGCATCTATTGCATTGTCTAATATCTTGTCCAATACGATGTTTGCTATTGTCGGGGATATGGGATTGCCCATGGGCATTCCAAATATTTGGTTGTAAATAATGTTGTTGTATGTTAAGTAGTTGTTTTCAATAAGGATGAAGTCTAATACATATGTTTCTAAACTGTTGTTTTGGTATCTTTGTATGTTCTGAAATGTCAGTCCATCTATCCATGATATTTTGAGTTACCAATTTTATGGGTATATTGGTTGATAATTGTGTTGTTCTTCTTTATTAGTTGTTGTGTCGGATCCTTTCTCATTGTTTTGTAGGTGGATTTATCATTTAATAGTCCTAACATCTTGTCGTGGTATTATTTGAATTGAATAAAGAAAATATAATTCTTCAATTTTCTCTTGCAAATTGATGAGCAATAGTGTTTCCATTTATTTATTAATATTGTTGCATTATTAATGCCACGATAAGTTTTTATCGTTTTCCACAACATATGTTTGGTCTTGGGGGGGGTCACATCCTGATAATTGATATTTTCCCTGGGAATTTATTTGAGGGAAATATCGGGGAAGGAATTTGGTGGGGTGACAACCCCGCAAGTTGAGGAGAAATGTTGGAGTGCGACAACAATAGCCGTCAATGCCCCTTATGCCCATTGGCCCATAGAGAGAAATACTAGGGAGCAGTATTGCACCAACAATTTTGAGGCAAAAAGAAGGCAGCGAAAGAAGAGGAAGAGGGTCTCAAAATTTTGGCAAATCACGATCGAAAATTTTTCTTGTGGAGGAGAGATGATTTGAGGTTGGATGCGGACGGACGTGACCTTATATTCACATATATTAATTAAAATAATTAATATATAAAATATATATTGTGAGACGAGTAAGGACCGGGAAGACCCTGCGCCGAATTTAGGGGAATTGAAGCTCCCTTTTCAATTCCGCCGGCAACGAGCTGCAGCCAAGGCATCCCAAGGGCGGGGCATTTACCAGCAGAGAGTGGCCACGGCACAGCAGGAGGGCCCATTGTGCAGCAAACAGCAGCAAAAGGCAGCAAACAGCAGCAACCAGCAGCAAACAGCCGTAAGCAGCAGCAAGCAGCGCCAAGGCAGTTGGCCTAAACTTAAAAAGCGGTTGCCTTTTAAAAGGGCGACGGAAGCTCACCGAGGAAAAAAGCAAGAGTCTGTCCGTTCCATACGCCTTCTGGCGATAGTGCACTGAATAACGCCACAGCTGTCCGGCAGTGTCAGAGCTGTCGTTCCTCACGGGTATTGTGTCCGTATACGTTGATCTGCCTATATATGAAATAAAAGCTGCAAATTCGGCAGAAATTTAATAAGACAGTCCCAGCAAGTTTTTGTTTGTTATGTATTAAATACAATTTATTAAAGAAAATTATCACAAATTCATAAAAAATTAAAATGTATTAAAAATAAAAGCTTAAAATAGCTACAAATCAAAGATTTGAAAAGAAATATGTTAAGTAACGTAGTAAAGCATATTTGTAAGATAAACAGAATAGGACAACACAATACACAAACGACATTCAATTCAAATTGCAATACCGTACACGTATGCATATAGTATATGTGTAAATAGATATACCTATATATATATGTGGTATATAGGATAGGAAACTTCAACGCCCCTTTAACCACCCAGAGAGCATTTTAGGTACACTGAAAAAAAAAACCAAGTACTTTCGTACTCAAATCAAGAATTTCCGGTGTCAAAAGTCATACGAGCCTGAAAATTCTTGATTCAAGAACGAAATTCTAAATTTAAGAATTTGCTTGTAATACTTGATATCAAGAGCGTTAGGATAAGTCAAGCTCGTTTCAGGATTGTTTTCAAGAATTATTTGTGCTTGATTCAACCCCTTACTTGGATAAATTTACTTCTAAATAACCTTAATTTACGAACGAATACTTTTTACATTAAGAACTTTTAGGCTTGAAGTAAGATCTGAAATTACTTAATTTATAAACACGAAATGCTTAAATCAATCCCTTTTTATAAACATTTTATACTGATGCGTTCTTAAATCAATCCCTTTTGCTGCTTAAGTCGAAACTGTTTAGCTCTTAAGCCAATCCCGTTTTGTGCTTGAACCAATCCCAATTCACTCTCGAATATATTTCGATTTCTTCTTAAATAAAGTAGTTCCACCCTGACATTAAGAGCGATTTGTATCTAAATTAAGACATAACATAAATTGTAAAGCGGAGCGCTACTAAATTCATTTATATGCTTAATTATTAATTTGTCAGTTTCATAACCTATTTCAAATGCATGGAAATGTCTATCAAAAACAGTAACTGAGATCTGTTGACTTAAAATGTAAAGATTTTTTTCGTGGTGTAACATGTTTTTAATCTTATATATTACAAACTTTAGATAATTAATAAGAGATGTAATGCTTCCTGATTAAAAATCAAATGGAGTATTAATTTCGAAAAAAAATTGTTGAATGTACAACCAAGACGGCTTGCAAGCTTGTGGATAATCTAACGACAAAATTTGGAGAGTTTTTAAACAAGTATCAACGCAAGCGATAAAATTTTTAAATTTATGTAAGGTGTTGTTAAAAAAGATGAAAAATTGTTTAATGTCTGAATCGGAAACACCTTTCACAATAATAAATGGCTGTATAGTTAACCCTGATGAATAGTATTTGTTGGTGATCTTTTCTATTTGAAGATGGTAGTCTTTCACTGTAGTCGATCGCAACACAAAACTTTCTTGGCAGTCAGCAATTGTTGCTTTCCTCACGCGCTTTCCAGATTCATTTTTGAATCGAGCATGCGAAGGCAGGCATTCAGCAAGACAGCCACCAAATAGTCCTGTGAGTCTGTGTAAAAAGAAAACAAATTATTAACAACACCTAATACGGAAACAATTGAGAAATACCTTTATTTTAACATAATTTTGCTAATGAAAGCAACAGTTGGCAATGTGGCTTTTTTGTCCCAATATGATCCAAGAGAATCTTTCCTTTGTAGGAGTCCCTTAGTACTGCCAGCAAGCTTTTGCCCAAAACTTTTATGCCGTTGTAGTCTTCGTTTGACCGCTGCGACGACACAGATTCTGGAACCGAAATGCAGTCAAAGTCCGTTACATCAAACTAGCAAATTGTTGAACAAATAGTTAAAAACTTATTCAGAGATTTTATAAAAATATTTTTAAAAATGTTTACAGTTATTTTCTTTCACTGGAAAAGTTTTTCGCGAAATTCCTCTCGTGGTCCCAAAAGTGGAATAATTTCCTTAATGTACTCGGCAGTAATGTACTGGAGGCAATTGTATGTAATCTCGGCAGCTGTTTAAAATTAATAACAAACTTTAAAAAATAAATATTTTGGTATGCACAAAAGAATAGAAAAACACGATAGACATTCATATACATACATATGTACTTATCCATATGTACTTATATGCATATGTACTACACATATGCATTTATATATATGTATAGATACTTATTGTGAAATTCGGATTATGTATGTATGTCAATATATATACACACATGTGTGTTGCGAATTAAATTTTTGATGTCGTCTTCTTTCTTTTTTACATACATATACATATAAAGGCCTCGTTACACTCGTTGCGATGCCGCGCCCTCAACATTTTTCTTCGCAACACACACATACATACATATGTTACTTGTACATAAACTAGGCTTCGAATTTCACAATTTCTATATTATGTCCTACATACATACATACATGTACATAAAATAGGCTCCGAATTACACAACACATACTTGCGAATTTACAGCTATGCACCTATATACATATGTATGTATATAAATAAGGCAGTAAACGAAATGTTGCAGACAGCCAGAAAAAAAACACGACAAGATCGACTTGCACGCACAATGTTCACAAGTGTACATAGCAGAGAACTGCAAGAATCACCGGCACCTAAGGTGCACCGGGTAAATGTAGGGTGATTTTGACACCCGGGTGTTTTTAACCACCGCACATTTAAGTACAATCACTCGCCTTACAATAATGCATGAGTGTTTGGGCACACAAGCAACAAAAGTGAGAGGGTGTTTTTTTGAATTTGTGCGTACGGCATACAACGGCTCATCGGCAGCGAAAGAAGAGTGGGTGAAAAGGCAAGCACAAAAATTTGTGACCCGACATGTATGGAGTGTCTTGGGTGTTTAGGTTTCTTCTATGCATGCCTTCGCTTGTGTTGCTTTTTTTACTACCTGCTGCTGAAAAATCGCTGCTTAAGCATGATTTAGACTCGCGTCAAAACGCCGTGGAAATGAAAAACTCCATATAAAAAAAACAGCGAAAATTTTTTCCTCGTTTTTCATTTCAAAGTTGGTTTACACTTCTCGTTACGTTTCATAACGCAAGGGCATGCCGTTCTGTTAAACTCAAAATGGCACTGTTAGACTTAACATAGCACAGCTTACGGACCATTTCATTTTGACGTAATGGAATAAGCCTCCACCCCTTATTTCATCAGAGAATGATGAAATTATGACCTTTTGAATAGTAAAATGTGGGGAAAATGCGGTGTGAGGGAATTTACGACGTTTAATTGGAGGTCACTGCTTAAATACCGCAGATTTTCAAAGGTCATAAGGACCAAACAAGTTAAATAGACTTTATTTATTTAATTAAAATGATATGCCTAACAAAATAAATATATTATATAATTATAATATATCATCAGGCCAGAAAGCGACTATATTATTATTTTATTTAAAAGTGGCAGCATTAAATTTGTTTTGCTTATGAGCAGCAACAACAGCTGATTTATATAAAGCGGCCACAATAACAGCGTAGATAACATGTAAATCGATATCGAACACGTATATCGATAACAAAATACTGATATTCTGCTAGCGAAGTGAAAAAACCAGATTTTTTACGATTTCATTTTGACCTGAGTCTAAATCATGCTTTAGTGCGCAATACGAGAATCCTAGCTGAATACATAATACAAAATGATATTTAGCTTAGAAAATTATAATTTATTTATTTAATAACATTTAAAAAACTTAAAATAAAAATAATATTAAATATTATTTTTTTGTTAAATTAATGCATTCAACCATTAAATCAAATAAAAAAAGAAACTTAATAAATAATACCTTAAGTATAAATAACATTTCTTTTATTGCTTCACTGCATTAAACATATTAAAAAAAAAATAAACTTAATAAAATAATACCTTAAGTATAAAAAACATTTATTTTATTGCTTCAGTGCATTAAACATAATCAAATAAAAAATAAACTTAATAAAATAATACCTTAAGTATAAAAAACATATCTTTTATTGCTTCAGTGCATGTAATTTAAATAAATTATCATTTCAAATTTCTATAATATGAATGTAGGAAGAGCAAGTTGTCAACAGTTTTTGGCCCTAATCTATTTCTCTTCTCTGTGATGAAATTGCCCGCTAAAGAAAAAACTCGTTCAGCTGCTGCACTACTCGACGGTATTGATAGGAGCTGCAATGCTAACTTCGATAGGAGAGGATATCAATTTTCTTTGGTTTTCCACCACTCAATGGGTTCGAAGTCCTCGGTTAAAGCAACTCTCTCAGAGCAATAACAATCTATTTCCTCATAGGGCGATTTGTTATTGTTGTTTGATTGAGCCACCAGTTGCGAAAAGAAAAATGTTGTTTTTGGCACAAACGTTTGGCTGTTAGATTTAGCTGCCTGTTGACCACTTGGGCTTGCTGGACTTGATTCAATGCTTGAAAAGCTATTTTTTCGGGAAGTTTCACTTAAATAGCTACTAAAATTTTTCATTTTATCCATACAAAACATTTTTATATCAACAATATCATCATGTTCCATAATTGCTGCAGGTGGATATAAGAAAAAGGCAGCTTTGTGCCAAATACTTACTTAAATTTTCTTTCCAAATCGTTTTTACATTTAATAAAATATTTTCTTTTAGAACCGACATCGACAAAGGGTCTTTAGAATTTGGTTCGCATAAATTCATTATTTTGGCAATCGAGGGCAACACAAAGCATAATGACGGAGAGCTGCTGGTTTGCAATTCTTTAAAAATTCTCTCAAAATCTTCAAGGAGTACTAATATTACTTTTAATGTCGATATGGGCACCATTTCAAGTTTTTGACCGCCTTCAGTCTCACTCAATATACTGTTAACTGCTGACCAGTTATTTACTATAGAATTAAGCATAGTATAATTAGAATTCCATCTAGTAGGGCAAGAGTTTTTTAAAGTTGTGTTTAGTCTATGCTGCAAATTTGCTTTTTTAAAATATTTTACGATTTTTTTGCATGCGTGTAAAATGTTTTGAAGCTCATCTGCTTCGTCAAATGATTTTGACAACACGTTTCAAAACAGATGGCTGCTACAATTCAATCTAATATTATTTTCCAATGCTTTTTTTATATTCGATCCCCTATCTGTCACGAACTTAACATCGGCTATATTTTGGACATCAAACTGTGCAAAAACGGTTAACAATTTGTTCAAAATATTTTCACCCGTTTATTTTACAAAATCCATAGATTTTAAGCCCAAAATCAAATCGTTCATTTCGAAATCTTTTAAATAATGGAGAGTGACACCCAAAAAATTTCTGTTGACGTACTTATCCGTCCACATATCAATTGTTGCTGATACTCCACCATTGTTTACTGCTTCTCTTATATCGGTGGATATATCCACCAAAACTTGGGAGCTTGCCATAAGGCATGAACGACACCTGAAAATTCAGGAAAGAAGTACTTACTAAACCTGAACTCTTTAATTTATTATAATATATTATCGCCCGCTTCTCTTCTGCATCTTTCTCCGCATTTCGGCTCAATGTCGTTGCGTCGGGCAGTAGCTCGTCAACATCAACGTTCGCACCATATGTAGCACCAATTTTTATAAAAAATTTGACCAGGTTTCGAAATCCAGTCCCGTTGACAGCTGAAAACGGACGCCAATCCTGAACAAGCCAGTCACTGCACTTCTCTGTAGCAGTTTTTTTGTCCAAGCCAGAAACTTTTTTTGCTTCCGTTGGCTGTCGTAGAGACACACAGCATTTGTGACGTGACAAATTTGAAGTTTGGTTGGAAACAAATTTGAGCACTTTTCTACATGAATTGCAAAAAACCCAGCCATCCAGGACACTTTCATCCTCTTGCAAAATGTCACATAATATTGTCCAAATTACACTTTTGCCTTTGTGTATTGGAGCTATGGTATATAAACCACGATCAATTTTATTTTTAACTATTTCAGCTGTCATATCTGCAATGCTTCCGCTGGCAAAATCTAAGAAAGACTGATGCTAATGAGCGGTCAAGTGCAAAACAAAACAACCAAAACAACATCATGTACACACAGACACCATGGTGTGTAAAAAACACCATGGTGATGCATATGTGTTTTGCCTACTTCTATTTATTGCGTTGTGCCTTTTTTTTAACTTGCGGTTGTTCCACCATGCGTTTTGGGTATGAGTGCCACCGGCACCCGTTGCCTATAAGTGCCTGTGTGCATGGAAGAAAAATAAACGGGACATTTTATGAGCGAGTGCGAGACATTGCCGGCACTCGCAGCACACACAGAACTTTTGATGAGTGTGTGTCTTTGCTTTGCTTAGCCGGTGTTGAGTGGCACCGGGACACACATTTCATTGGGTGTGAGTAGGGTGTCAAAAAGTGACACCCTTGCAGTTCTCTGGTACATAGTATGTATTTACGTACATATATGGGCAAATCCCAGAAACAGTCCACCAGCGACCAATTTTTAAATTTCACATTTTGTAATTTTTCTTTATATGGAACATTAAAGTAGATATAGAATTTTAAGAATTTAAAGCAAAAAAGAAATTTCGATCATTATGCTTGTAGCGTGCGACACTTTTTCAATTCTACCCAAAAACCGTATTTTTTTTCTTCTCACTTTGCTTGCTTATTCACGTACTGATAAGAAGAGCATCAAATTTGAAGAAAACATATATTAGAGTACCTATTGGAGATTGTTATCTGTAACGGTTATTTTCATGCTGTTTATGTTTTGCTTATTGCATTCATCTTATCTATAACGGGAAAGTTGACTTCACTTAAAATTTGGTGTCAACTAATTCGTCTTCGAGAATCACTTTTGAATAAGCAGAGGACAAGTGATCAATCAAGTGAAAATATGAAGACGTGTGCAGAGCGCTGTAAGAGTTATCGCGAAAAAGTTAAGTCAAATAAAATGTTGTCAGAAATTGTTCGCGTAAAAATGCAGAGAGAATGAGAACATACAGAAAAAACTTAAAAAATAAATTGAAAGAAAATCGGGCAATTATAGAGAATGTCAAGACGTACAATCGAAACCGTATGCAAAGCTATCGAAATAAATTAAGAGAAGAAAACCCAAAAGACACAGAACATTCAATTGCATCATCAAACAATGGATACAAGTTTCTCATACAATAAAGAAAGTGGAAATGGCATTACCAAAGGACATACAAAAAAAAAAAAGGATATTATTAAATTGCTTGTAGAGAAGTATTTAACGGACGAGGATGAACACGGTTCATCAAATCAAATAGACGAAGATAAGCAAACCATTGAAGACTTTTACAACAGCGATGACATTTCAACGGAAACTGCCGGAAGAAAGGCAACATTATTGAAGCACTCTGACTTGCCAATTTCTAAACGATTTATGATAATAACTATAGAAGAAGCGTACGAGATTTTTAAAGCAACGTATCCAAAGAAATTAATTTCTCGCAGCAAGTTCTACAAATCTAGACCAAAACATATTGTGCAATACAGCAAGCTTCCTCACAATATGTGTGTTTGCCAATACCATGCAAATTTCGCATTCTTGCTTAAAGCAAGCAATAAAATCATTAAATCCGTTCCATCAAACTTCGGCCACTTTTTAAAAAAAGTGTGTTGCGACGAAGCCAATGAAGTTTGTATGAGAAACGAGTGTGATGAATGTGTTGTAGAAATTGTAGATTCTCTTGTCCCTTTAAATGAAATTAATCGGCTCGAAGACAGTGTCGAATGTAAAATTTGGCGAATAATTGATAAACGCATGGTGCTTAGCCAAACTAAAGGAACTGCTTTTGATGTACTCAGCGAATTGCAAATGCACTTGCCAAAATTTAAAACGCATTGTTATATTAAAAGAGTACAACAACAGTACTTTCAAAAGCGGAAAATGTCCATTGCTAAGGATGAGGTTGTTTTGCAAATTGATTTTGCCGAAAACTATCGCCTAGTCAACCAGAATGAAATCCAATCAGCTCACTTTAGCTACTCACAAGTTACTATTTTTACTTGTGTCGCCTGGTTGCACACTGGAACAAAATCATTTGCGATCACGAGCAATGAGCTAGCACACAATAAATTTGATGTGTACTGCTTTCTAAGCCTAATTATAAAAAAAATTAAAAAAAAAAACATCCCATTTCGAAAATATTTATTTTTTCGGATGGCTGTGCTAGCCAATTTAAAAACAAATTTATCATGTCGAGCTTCCCACATTTTCGGAAAGAGTTTAATATTTCCCACTTTGAGTGGAATTTCTTTGCAACCTCTCACGGAAAAGGCGCTGTTGACGGAATTGGGGCTGTTTTAAAGAGAAAAGTTTGGCAAATGGTCAAATGTAACAATCTCATTTTAAACAATGCCCCTGACTTCTTCAAATTGGCCAGGAAAAATATACCTAGCATTTACATTTTGTATGTAAGTAGCACTTACATTCGAAATACCACAAGTTCGCTGCTGGAGAGATGGGCTCACGTATCGAGCATACCGGG